>QYTT01093964.1:0-18862 GCA_006980735.1 Dasypogon diadema | reverse complement strand
CGTAGTCATTCTAGTACAAATATTTTGAACAATGAACGCGTGTTTCCGCCATTTGGGAGTGGACCGTTGGATTCCTACAGGAAAAAAGCCACTTTCTGCTATAAAAAGATGAAATTGATTTTAGAAGACGAAGAATACATTCTATTTCAGGCAAGTAAACACAAAATATTTTTATTGTTGGAATAATAACAACAACAAAATATCTGATTGCCATTGCTCCTCGTTTTGTAGTAGGCACCCTTGAGGTAAATAAAATACTATCAGTTTCTTACACTGTAATATTATAAAATATATTGAAGGTAAATGGTGGATGCCAAAGCATTCAATCTTTACTAGTATACCCTTATTTGATAAGGGCTAAGCTGACTTTAAGAGAAATTACCTGTTTCACTTAGAGGGACTGAACTCTCCATCTCTAGTTAAGAGTAACGTCCACCAAGCTATAATTCGTATTTATAAAAGTAGTTCGCAATGTTAGTTCCGGACAAAAAAACCTCCCATGAGCAGTAATGAACCGCAAGTGGTGGAAGACTATAAAGCAAAGACATTGGAGACATTGGAGGAGACAAACAGGATTCTAATGGAAATACATTTTCTAGGAAGCTATGTCTCGGAAGGGTGGTCACGAAATTAGACTGGGATACGTCGGAAAGGATACCGTCTTTGAAGGCAGTGAAATGTGCCTAAATACAAGGGGGGCAGACGGGCCATTTCATCATAGCCTCGGAGAATAGTTATCGCTTATCTTGCGGTAGGGCACCCACGGGTAAAGTGGAAGGAAGCAAAGGTCTTTGTACCGAAACCAGGGAAAAGGGAGTACACGGAGGTGAAATCTTTTAGGCCAGTCAATCTAACATCCTGTTGAAAATAATGGAGAGGGTGCTGATGGAATACCTGGAGTTTACTACGCTGAAGGAATATCCCCTAAATGTAAAGTAGCGAGGACTTGCAATAAGGCCACATGGCATTATCTCACTTTCTAAATGCGGGAAAGGACCTTATTTAAAACCAGTTGATAGTGTACCACCTGTTTAGGCTGAGATATTGAATGACAATAAGTAGATAATGTTAATTTTAGCTCTTTTATATATTCTTTTGATAAAGAGAAAGGTTGAATGGAACTGGTCCCAGAATAGTAGTCAGAATTATAAATTACAAAAACCCAAATTGGGCACATTATCCAATAAAACTGATACATTGATATCTCTCCAACTAAAGAGAGCGCAAGAAGTACTAACTTCTAAGATAGAGTACACAGCCCCAGACAAAAATATTGAATAAGCCAAGGATGAATTATATAAACTGTTAATTAATTTAATTTTATAAAATCTAGCAGACTCTGATAGTTTAATTGCATACCCAGAATAAACAGCCACATGATGCCCAACGTTGTGTTGCAGAGAAGAGATCTTGAGGGTATCCGAAAATCTGGAGAACTCTATCTGCCGCTATTGCCCTTCTTAACTTACTTAAGCAGTCTCCTAAATCTAAATCACGAAAATAAATACCTTTAAACATTTTTTAATGGGCTACTGATTATACGTTTCTTAAAAAAGCCAGAATGAAAATAGCATTCAAGGTAATTTCTCGTTCCTGACGACTTTACTCCGCTATGTTTAAGAATAACTCTTAAGAGTTCTTATTCTGTTATATGAAACTCTGACTCTTATTCCTATATTACAATAGCACAAGGTTTGGGATTTCATGAAAAACCATTCAATTTTTCAAAGACAAGAAGTGGAACCAAGTCTAGACGAATACCGCCAAATAGTAACAAAGCAACAAATGGTCATCTGGAATGAAGGCATGTACACAATCAGCGACGTAAGTAGATCAGAACGGCTTGACTATCATTAAAAAAAATGATCTGAAATTGCAGTTTTTCGAAAACCCGAAGCTATCGTTGGCTTTTGCACACGCCATTATTAATTATGATCCAAGTTTTTCCATAAAATACTCGTTGACCTTTGGAATGTTTCCATCCACTTTACGATCCCTAGGCACAGAAAGACTATTCAAATACGTTGAGGGAAACCTAAATGGAGAAATTCTGGGAGCATTCGCTTTAACGGAAGTGTCCCATGGAACAAATACGCGGGGCATGCGAACTAGAGCCACATATGATCCTAAAACAGAGGAGTTTATTCTACATACACCAGATTTTGAGGCCGCTAAATGTTGGGTTGGAAATTTGGGTAAGCGTACGATAGAAATAAAAGCTGAGTGCTTCTCTGTTACCAGGGATTTTTCAGGGAAAACATGCACACACGCTATAGTGTACGCCCAACTTTATACACCCGACGGTAAACATCAGGGTTTGAACGCGTTTTTGGTGCCAATACGTGATACCAAGACATTACTACCACATCCTGGCGTTACTGTGGGAGATCTAGGAGAAAAGATTGGCCTCCGTGGCATAGACAATGGGTATGTAAAGCTACAAAATCAGGCATAAACTGCCATCACTAACCGTTATTTCTAGCTTTGTTATGTTCAATAATTATCGCCTGCCAAGGGAAAACCTACTTTCAAAAACCGGAGATATGAAACCCGATGGCACTTTCGTTGTCACCATTACAGATAAAAGGAAACGGATGGGGGCGTCATTGGGCCCACTCTCATCTGGACGTGTAAATATATGCGGTAAGTGTGGTTTCATTGAAAACAATTGTGCACAATTCATTGATGTGTTCTTCAAGCAATGGCCGCTATATATCTCACAAAAGCGATCAGCATAGCGATTCGATACTCAGCGGCCAGAAAACAATTTGGGCCTGACGATTCCAATGAGGAACTCCCAGTTCTGGAGTACCAATCACAGGTAAGATTTACCAGCCAGTTATGGTAGAACCTCTAGAATTCGTGTTGTCTATTTATAGCAATACAGACTGCTACCACATTTAGCAGCAGCGTATGCCATCAAAATATTCTCTCGTTGGCTGGGCGAAATTAATGTTGATATGCAAGTGAAACTGCTCCTGGGCGAGGATGTGTCTGAAATAGGAATGGAGTTGCATGCCCTTTCCTCGGCCGCAAAACCAGTTTGTTCATGGGCAGCCAGAGATGGTATTCAAGAATGTAGAGAAGCTTGTGGCGGTCATGGGTATCTTAAAGTAGGAAAATTGGGTGACTTAAGAAATGAGAACGATGCAAATTGTACATATGAAGGGGAGAATAATATATTAATACAACAGGCCTCAAATTGGCTGGTGTCATTAAGAAGACAAGAGAAGAATGCTTTTAAGGACGTATCACCCTTGGAATCGGTTAGTTTTCTAGCTGACATTGACAAGATTTTGAATACCTGTTGCAGTTGGAAAACAGATGAAGTTCTGTACCCAGAAAGTGCGTATTCGAAAGTATTTCTTTTCTATCTGCTAAAATTCCCTGTTCTGTTAGATCTACTCACTGCACTTAACTGGCTTTGTGCATGGCAGTTGGAGCAGACCTGCAAACGATTGGAAACACTAAAGAATGAGAGGAAATCACAATTCGATATACGCAACGATTCACAAGTCTTCAACGCAAATACTTTATCAATTGTTTATGGACAAGTACACAGCGCGAATGTGCTGGCCTCTCCACTTACTAATTCATGAAATTTAAATTACAGAGAGCAGTGTACTACGCCTTCTACAAAAGAGTGACTAGCTTGAAAGACAATCCCGAGAAGAGTGTCCTGTTGAAACTGCTATCATTGTACGGTGCATCAGTAGTTTTAAAACATGTTGGGATTTTTTATGCTGTAAATTTTTTATCTTTCCTTCTTGACACAGCCATCTAATGGCATATAATTATTTTAGGGGGAATTTTTCATACATCCAAAGCAAAGCCAATGCTATCAAAATGCTATTTTGAAATTGTTGCCACTTTTAAAAGACGAATGTGTTGCTCTAGTCGACGCTATAGCTCCTCCAGACTTTATTCTGAACTCGCCATTGGGTATGAGTGATGGAAATGTACGCACTACTTCTAATTATCATATCGGCTATTTATCTTATAAAAATTATATTTACATACTTCCAGGTATATCAACATTTGCAATGTGCTATTATGCAAGCTCCCGGGGCTCTTGAACGGCCCCATTGGTGGAGGGATGTAGTATTCAAAGACTACCTTAAAGCCAAAATGTGAACAAATTTTAATCGCTTTTTTTATAATTTTGTATTAAAAAAATTATACTGTATACTTTATGTGAAAGAATAAAATTGTTGGCTTTGTTGAAAGTGATCCTTTATTTGTTCCTTTTAAAATTAATGAAATAATAGTTAAAAATTAATAAAAATACGTCATGACCGCCATTGAGATATTGGAGCGCTACTTCCAACCCAATCAGAGTAACTCTCGCATTAGTAGGGGCTTAAAACGCGGCTGACAATAGAAACGTAGTAGAAACGACTTCTCGGCTATGGGTGGACGGTTCGCGGTGAAAGTTAACATTACAACTTTCGCTCAGTAGATTCAGGCCAGCATTCCATCTCGAGTGGAATGAACTGAGGTACGATCAGTTTACCGAGATTCCAATTAGCGGAAATCTGGTGTTAGTGGTCTCGGGGGTATTGAGTTGCACGAGGTATAAGTGCAATTCTAAGGCCGGCCACACACTACGGACTTTTGCTTCAGATTTACCCGATCGTTCCAAGAACGACAACGCATAATCTGAAGTGTGTGGACAAAATTTGCCGGACCAGTTTTGAAGACTTAACGCCCGACCGATTTCTGTCTGACTAGATTGTGTGGATTCGGACATTATTGCAGGGATAACTATCAGGATAATCTATCCGTCCAATTACAAAGACTCTGATATGGGATTTAATGCTGCATCGCAGTCTTATGCATCCAATTCAGCTGTCGCACATCGATTGACCAGTTTGCCTATCCTGCCATGGAGAGGGTACTCTGTTCCACAGGTATTTTTCCTGCCCAATGCTGGTTAACTTAGATTCTAGATTTGCTTTTTGGACTATAAGACAAAATACTCACTTGTTCTTCCAGTATACGAACTAGAAGTCTATACCAGCGATCGTTACTATGTAAACCAAAACTGGGTACTGAGTAAACCAACACAAACCCCTTTCAATTAGCAATTTATGTCTTTGCGATAGAGTTTTATGATTCCCCAATTTACAAGAAAGATGGCAAAAAGAGCCGAACACAATTCCCTCATCAAGGCGTGGTGAATTTTCAAAAGAGAACAGTGCATAATTACTGAACATAAAAATTTATAAGTACAATTTACGTTGAGGGTTTTTTTTTTTGGTAAAGTGGTGTAGATATGTTACAACAAAAATTAAATTTGTGTTTAAATACATAAAAAAAACTGATGTCGCATAAAATTAATAAATTTGAAATGGTGTAAAATTTACATTAGGAACGGATGAAGGTTAATACATAAGAAATACGCTAAAAGGATTTTATTTTATGATCAAATTTAACATCGTACATGTTTCCGTAATAATAACTGCCCCCTGATTATAGGTAACAAAATACAACGAATTGTATAACAATTATTGCAAATAATATAATATATTTAAAACATGTATCCAATTGTTTTCAGTATCATTTAATAATAATAATAATATCACTTATCAAAGTCTTTCGGATAAAATTAGAAGAACCTTCTCAGCTTGAAGCTAACATTTTTACAAATCTTTACAGAAATTTCCCCCACATAAATAAAATCTGCCACCAATGAAATTTTTATATGTTTTCTCTCGTAACGTTTCTTTTTTTTTAACTTTTTAAGTATATATAACAAATTTTTTTAAAATATAGACTATTCATATCTTTCCACTCAAATGTAGATTTAATTAAGCCCTGATAACGTTTTTCACAATATTAATTCTTGATATGTATCTTTTCATTATTCTACAAGCCTTTAAAGCCAATATTTCGTACAATTTATGAAATACGGCACATAATTATATAAATTCGAACTCCTACTCCTAGTAATCCTTTCCTCAACAAAGGAACTTATTTCAAAGGATTTAATATAAATTTATTAGCTCATGTGCAAAGACAATAATATTATAAAGTACATGATTTTTGTGGAAATTCATTCCTTAGTCCTCGATATCCTAATTTTAAATTTTCAAATTCTAAAATAACTTTGGGTACTTTCACAGCATTCATTTCAATGATATATCTCTGTATATCTCAGAAAAGACGAAGTCTTGTGTATTAAATTTTAGTCACAGGCATACGCATTTCGAAATCAATTTTATAATCCAAGGAGAAAAGAATATTAAAGAAATATATAATCATGCAGTTAGAATGATGTATTACCTACCACCTTACGAAGAACGAAAAGGTAATGAGTTGACAGGACCTTACCTACTTTTATTTGCTCTTAATTCTTAGATGCCAGACAAATTCTGATTATATAAATGTACATTAAAGTCTAAATTGCTATAAAAGGGGTTTGAGAGGATTTACATGGTCCCTAATATATGTATAAATAAAGGATTAGTTCATTACATTACAAGGAATTTAAAATTCGAAGCGTTTGATGAAATTTTATGTTAAAAAATTGTTGGAGTCCATGGTGCAACCCAGCCCTTGAGAAGCGTAATATTTAACATAGTAAAAAAGCTGATTACAGCATGAATTGAAGTAGTCACAATTGATAAAATTCCGTAGGTATTTTTCGTAGATCTCATCAAAAAGTGTCAATATACATACAACGCCTTGTGATTACGAAATTTCTCTATCCATACAAATGCTACTCCTAAAAGATCCTTCTATACTAGTCTAGAAAATATTCAATTTAGATAGCCAAAATGAGTTCGACCAAAACTAATTCTCAAAATATTACTTACAACTTTTCAAAAATGTGCGGAACATTTATTTTCCTGAAAAACGATATTTTAGACGTAATATTGCGACACAATGAAAAACTAGATGAATTGAGGATTACAACGCAATAACCATACAGAATAGAGGAGGATCTTACGTGGCCATTCTCATTAGAATGAACCTTATAACAATTTGTTCAAAACCACACATTTGCAGGGCATGGCATACATTTGCAACCAGAAAAAAAGTACAGAGAGGTTTATCACCATTCAAACAATCGTACAAACCTATCATAAAATAAGGACTAAAACTTTTATATATAAACATCCAACAGATCTACAAATAACAGTAAATGTGCTATTCAAGTATAATAAGACATAGTTTTGATTTTATTTTTAGATTTCGGTAACTCCGTACCATTTAGATATATTTGCACGAATTTATTTCCATTCACATTATTTCAGACTTCTTTTTCTTCTGAAAACATCATATATAATATGAAAAAGGCAAAAATAGGCACGTGCAGTAGTCAGTTATCATCATGTCGGTCTTAGCCGCCTTAAAATTAAGATTAAAAGATTTGGTCCTATTAGCCATTAGAATTTTAGCTTTATTTCGAGACCACAATAATCAGTAATTTTACCCTTAGAACAGGAGAAAAAAAGAAACGAGGAAATTAACACAGGCCGAATGTAGTTATTTTAGAAGGGTTACAGCTTTATTTGAAAGAAATTAAAAGGAAGAAGAGAATAATAAAAGAAGACAATTAGCTGTGTATTAACTGATTTGTATTGAAAATATTTGGCATCAAAGTACAAGCGATATAGCAATGCGAGCGGAAAGTTTCTTTCTAAAGATACGTTACTTATCTAAATAAAGGTACATCAGTTAACATTTAATACAAAAAGTAGTGTTGTACACTTGATTTAAATATAAAATCTATACAGACGACGAAATGAAATTAATTGAGACACATCACAGCCTAAGCCAAGTGACTCTTCGACAAGGAAGTAAGCCTAACTAACTACATAACTAGTAAATTGTAAAACTAAAATTAATGGCATAGTAGACTTTATCGCATCAGGTTTTCTCGAAGAATACTGCTGGCTAATTAGCTAATTATAAAATAATAAAAATAGTAAAAAAGAAGTAAAATATAAAAGTACACAGTGAGTCCAAACATCTTATAAAAATGTCAGGAATTGCACTAAAACTTATCAAAAATGTCTAAAATTAAATTTCTGGGATAAATAAAAGAATTTAAATTATTGTTATAACTTCGCACCCTGTTTTTTTTTGGATTTTCTAGTCAAACTTGAACACAAAATCCATGGAAAATCCTTTCCTATGATTTTAATTTATTCTTAACATTAGGAATTAATTTCGTGTTGTGAAATAGTTTGGAAGAAGAGTCCATCTTGTAACGAGTTTTCAGTATGTGTACTAAGCGTGCACTCTTAGAAGACTTTGGAACCACTTTAAAAGCATTTTTATATAAGATTTTTGTTAAAGAGTTCAATCACCTTCGCAGGAATTTCCATTACAGACCGTTGTATATCTGGTCTTAGCTTCACGATATTCCCGTAATCGAGTGATGGCATAGTCCTGGAAAATAAAAATTAACTGTGAGTTATACAAAAACTATAAAAAAAAACGAGTTAGTGACTTACCCAATACCCAAATTCGATATTCTGATGAACATTAACCACAGACCATAAGCACCAGAAAAGATGTGATACCATTGAAAAGACTGTAACCTCATCATCGACTTCTTTAATATCTTGTTTAGTTGGAATGATATTATCATTTTCAATAGCAGACAATTTTTTTAAGTAAGCTGCAATGAAATCATGCCTTTGTTTTTTAGATGGGTATTGAGATTTCTTGTGATGAAAATATGGGTATTCTTTGTTTGTATAGTCTAATGTCCATTCTAGAAAGTGATTAGCTATATCGAATCCTCTGTAATTGTAGGCACAATATTCATAGTCGATTATAAATAATTCTGGATCGCAGTCTTCTGATGTGTTGTTTTGCAATGAATCTAGAGTGCTATCTAGATCGACGGAAAGTGAGCTGCATCGCAGGGATCGTTTTCTGGAAAATCAAAAGGGTAAAGTCTTTTAGAAAAATATGTAAAAATAATATTGAGAATTTTATATTGTGTTTTTAAAATAAAGACTAAAGTGTAGGACTGGTTGTTGATATTTGGTAGTACAAACGATTCAACGAAGAAAGGAATTTTCCGTGCCTCTGAACACACGACTGTAATCACAGTCTCCCGCCTACGAAATGTTAAAATACACATTTGGTGTCTCTAACAGTAGTTTAGATTATTTAAATCTCTCAGGAATTCCAGAATATGACAGCAGATCAATTAGATAAAATCGCATATATTCGATAAGAAATGTTATGATTTATTAATTAACTTGTGAAAAGGTATGATGACAGATTTTCTAGTTATTCATTTTCTATCAATGACTTTAAATTTTGAAAAATTCCCTTTTACTTTCTGAACTCAATAAACTAAATCGACAAAAAATACTCGACAAATAATTTTAGTTTGTGTTGATCTATGGGAAGCACCACCACATACGTAATAGCAGTTTGTGTAACAATGTTGGATTTTAGTTGCATGCTTTTCTGTATCTTTATAAAATTCTAATTTAGTTGCTTAACCATGATGTCAAGAGAGAGTCGTATTAAATGAGCAGAATTAAAAAATAAAACTGCAAATGTGATTTACGCAGTTGTATAATTTGATAAGAACAAAATCCGGATATTATAATCATAACTCTTATCACAAGACTAGTAATACCCATTTTTCCGGAATTTCTCGTACGCAGTTATAAAGTTGTCTATTTACGTGATTTATTATTACTCATTAACAGCTTATTTTGAATAAATTAAGGCCGATGAATCACAATTGAGAGCAAACATTTTGTAATAATTTTTTTTCGAAGAATTTAGCTTCTTTTCCTTTATCGAGAGAATATATATGTCCGCAAAATTATCTACTGAATTTTTAATTTTACCCATTAACGCTTAACATATTTGGATGCCTCTTAAACGGAGATATTATTGACAAATTCATTCAGTTTCGAGCACTTTGCAACAAAAATCAAATTTTATATATTTTATTCATGCTTGTCTGGTAAGTAAGAGTAAAATTTTATGAAATTTAAACACATATTTGTATTTTTTATTTTTGGTGAAATCTGTCAACGCCAGGCTGTACAAAGTGGAGTAATATCAAAAAGGAGGCATACCAAACAACGGCTAATTGCCCACCGTAAATATTTTTTTTGCTGAAAAAATTTGTGTGTACACTTCAAACAAAATACTAAAAAGTTTTCAAACTTTAAACAAGTGATTATGATTTTTCCATAAAAAAATCTTAGTCACCATTGTTAGACCTTGAGAAATACGGCTCTTTCTTAAAACTGTTTGGCCCTATTAATAGAAAATAATTTTAGATATGCGGAAAAATAGTCACAAAACTGAATATAACAAATAAAAACAGGTTTATCGTAAAATGAAAAAGAAACGTTGGGTTCGAAGTAAGGAAACCTGGAACATTCTTCAATCCCCACCTAGACTAAGAAGCCAACACAAAAAAAATAATATACCGAGCCATAAAACATGAAAATAAAGCCTATATAAATTCAAATAAGCAAGCAAAACACGTAAAAGCAAGTAAATTTCGTAAAAAAAACCGTATATATTGAATTTTCACAGGAGTGAAACACCGTCTGGCTTTTCACACAGTTAAGCGAGGGGTAGAACTCTATACTTTCGGCAAACCAAATATAACCTCATGTTTTTTAGAAGTAGCAGTAAAGTAAGATTTTATTGATCACAAACGTTGATGTTAATTCCCTAGGCGAACTATCACCATAATGATAGTTTTAAAAATATTCAGCAACGATTGTTTAAATCTGCATTTTTATAGGTAATATTTGGAAAAGTAAGATTTTGACAAAAAAAATAGAGATCACAAAAAAGTCTATTTCGTATTTTTAAAATGAAATCACTTTGTTATGGAGATAGTCTGTCTGTGGTGTATAGTGTTGAAAAAACCATCTAGTAATGCGAAAATCTACGTTATTTTGTATTTTGAATTTAATCATTAAAAATTATTTCCTGCCATCAAATCTTTTCTCTATCTAAAATGAATTGCTCGCTCGCCTCATACATCATTCTGTATTAAATTCATATTCAGCTAAAATGTAATGTTTTCACGTAAAACTACCTGATTGTCTGTCATGGATATACAAATGTTACTACAATTGCTCCGAAGTTCAGTCCTAATTAATCAGCAACATGAATGTTGTACGAATTTCAACTGTAAGAAGTTCAGCCCCAGTTCACATAAATTCATAGGGGCAATGAGCCACAAGTAGACTCGAGCCAATCAGTTTATCCAGAATCCAGCACAACGAGAGATCGCATAAATAAAAACAGCTTTCCCCGTACCAAACCAATTTGGACAAAACTCGGCAATTAATAATCCACTAAACAAAGAAAATCTCTTGGCGGCTGTTATTAAAACAACCAAAAGTTAAATCCTTACCTTCCGTTCCCATTAACAACATTTGAAAGTTTATTCATATCGTTCTCTTTGGATGAATTTACCACTTCACTGAATCTGTTTTCAATGGAGGCTGCTGTATCCTCGTACTCATTACTGTAAAATTATAAAAAAATTACACTTGTTCAAAACATCTGTACTACAATTTCTGAATTTAATTGGAAAGTAATATGTGTGTTGTGATTTTATAGAAACAACAGAAATGATATGAATAATTGGTAAAAATTACTATTTTTTCAATAAATGGAATGAGACAACAAGTGGAACTCTGCACAAATGTCTGCCCACCAAACAAATAAAATTTTCAACTGGAATAGAAACAATTGCAAAATAAAGATTAATGATCGAAATTTGAAGTAATTACCTGAGGCACTCCATTGAACTTTCTCGTGAGGAACGTTCCTCTTTGAGCAGGATATTACCCTCCTGTAAGTCATTGTGGCAGAAAACGACTGGATAGTCTTCGTTTTCGATTACTGTCTTTAGCCATGTGACTTCCGAATTGAAATTAGTTCCCTTAATTTCATCAATAATGTGTTTGTGAGAATGTTCAGCATTATCCCTGTAAAAGTTATGAAAAACGTTACAATGTATTGTTTTTTATAAGCGCTAAGAAAAACTTACCACACTTCTCTAAGAACATTTTCAGCAGTTTTAAGCCATCTGTCAATACTCTTCCACAACCAATCAGGTTCCTTAGAAACTGGGATATCCAAACTATGTATTTCTGCCATCTTTTCAGCGATTTTAATTGAAATTCGATTGTCAGATAGTTCCGATGTAATTAAAGATCGGGCCTGTTCCAAATTCAGTTTCTGTTAAATATGAAACATTTATACATGTTACAATATACTCACTGGGATGTACTGTTCAATCCTTCCACCTGGGAAAATTCCATGCAATTTTGGACCCAAATTACGCTCACTCAGTAATGCAAATACAACAGATTCTGTAAGCATTGTTTCTAGGGCATGTTCACCGTGTGTCTGACCATAAATTCGCAACAAAACCTGTAAAAGTACAGATAAGATATAAATGTGCGCGCAAAAACTGATAAAATCTTTATAAATATAGATCCTATCACAGAAAGAAAATTTTTTTGTAATGAAGTCACAATTGCGTTTGCCCGTTTCCCAGCTTTTTAAAAATTTAAAACTATAGCAGTCCTTTAAATTATTAACTTGATGGTACATAGCTTTGGGAACTTTATCTTAAACTTTCAAAAAATGTTTTATCACATCGAGTTGACTTTCGTTAAAAAAAAATGACCAAATATCGTCGTAAAACATACCGAATGGTCTAGCTTGCTTCTTAACTCAAGGTTTAAAGTTTAAATATGACGTTGTACAAGGAACTATGCATTTCTAAACAAGTGAAATAAACAACACGAATCGAAAATAATCACCGGTACTTGCTCCCGTCATTGCTGCAAGTGATTCACTTTCTTTAATTACAATACAAATATTTCGTTACACAAAGCATAATTCAATCAGAAATAAATCATTGACTTCCCAAGTCATCAACACGATTCATAAGCTCACGATTCTAATAAGGCAGTAATGACTCCTCAACTCATCAATTCATAAACTCAATAAGACATTAAATAATGTAAGAAATAAGAAAAACTGACATCTAATCGATAGCTAATTACAAAATATCCTGGTACTTACCTCTTTTGGTTCCACCAAACTATTTCCACTATCTTTTCGTACACGTTTTGTTATTTTCACTAACTGATCTGAAACTGGAGATGGAGGACTGCTATCACAGACATCGGGTAAACTTACGTAAAACAAGAAATTTGACAATCCTCCGCTAAATAAGATAATATATAAGTAAAACTTTTCCAATCGCACAACAAACAAATTACCTTATCCTTTTGAACTTGATATCTTCAGTATTTATCGTTTTCCACGACCCTGTCAAGTAGTCACGACAAATCCTTGCAGCAATTTCTTTCATTTCATCAGTTGAAACCTGTAACACAAAAAGCAAAATGTAATTATTATTCTGTCTTCAAGGATAACACGCAAAACACTTATGAAAAAAATTAACAGGTACCAGGTGAGGTTTAATATTTTTTAAATATTTCCCAATCCCATCCACACAATTAAGTCTTTTAAATAATTTCATTTTGTTATCTTTTTGGCCTTCCAGGATTTTAATTGTAAGCTCTTTCAGAATATAAAAAATTCCCTTAATCAAAAATGTTATTTTGATGTTTTTTTCTTTTTTTTTATATAAATGCAAAAACACTTTACTCCTGTAGCTGATTCTTACAACTGAGAAGCAAAATCAATATGCGGCAATCAAGAGAAACCAGTCGCAATATGAGCGCATGTCTATTTCTAAATTTTCTCCTGTTTTATTAAGGTACCAGCTGAACTCTTTTCTTCCCAACGTACTAAATAAATTTAAGAAAATAAGATTCACTTGAGAAGACGCACACAAAAATTGTTTTTCCTCGCTGCATACTACGTACTGAGTCTAGGTCGAGAAAATTCATCGGTTCAAAAATAATTTATCAAAACAAATTTATTTTTGTGTTAATTGGGCATACGGCAGACAATGTAAACTTCTAAACATAATTAAGGGCTGGTATTCTGGTAATATGTTTTTAAATTGGCATGTTTTGTGCACCTTGGAGAATCTTGAAATTTATCATACTTTTCTGTCTGATACAATTCGTCTTGACCCGACCGGCTATTGAGTGCATAGATTAAATCCATTGCCAACCTGATACAGATATCATTTTTATCATATATTGGGAGACATTTGTGGAGTAAACAATTTTGATTTTATTTTTAAGAACAAAGGTTGTTCTTGCAAGTGAATTTCCAGTCCCTGTTTTTTTATATTTCCCGTCGTGTCAGTAAGCGATATTTTGAATTCAAACACTAAAGCGTGCACAGTTTTATTGAAAATTATCTTAAATATTCCCATATATAGCATTAAATTGGAAGCTATTAGAGTCATGCAAACCATATTACGTAGCGCTTCTAAATAGTCATGCATGAAATAATGCATGATATTTCATAGAAACCATCTCCGTCAATTAATGTAAAATGGTTCTCAGTAAGGTATATTTTTTACGGTGGGATATTAATTTCATGTATTTCTGAAGTTTCTTGCAGCCTATAAACACGTAGATGTTAAAAATACAAAATAAAAGTGATTTAACATCTTCATGCATTCATCTTTGGAACTTGAAATATTTGTTTGTGTACACCTAGATTAGTTCTGTAACAAAAATATGTACGTGTATTTTTTTCTTATACGAACAAATTTCTTATTTTTTGAGCACCAGCAATTCAAGGAAAGTTACCTAAAGGCGTATAAGTACACTTAAATTTTGTAAATGTATTAAATTTTAAAGATTATTTATTTATTTAACTACGTATTTTATGCTATCTTGTTGTTTGTTTATTTTTGTTCGTTTTGATCTGGATTTGTATTACATTGGCTTGGAAATGCAGTGGTAAATACTCTTATATAATGTTAATGGAAAATTCTTAACTTTACTTCAACAACAAGTGTTATCTTCTTTGACAGAGATTCACATTATTGTTTTGATGCTATTACTAAAACGGATATAAACAAGATAGCATGATAATAGGAATTCTACCACAGATTATAATTATTACTTTATATTCACTTTTAATCTTTTCTATCTTTTAACTACTAGGATTTTTCGAAATGTATAAAACTAGAGCTATTTTCAATTTAGTGGAAAATTTTCTAAACTTTGCTTCATGTGATTCTGGGCTGACACCTATTTAATGAGAAAACTCTGAATTGATACAAGCAGTTTTCTAATTTATATTACTGGGAACTAAAAGTATAGGAAATCATAATTCCAGAAGAACTCAAGTATTTCTACCCGATAAACCACGATGAGAAATTGTATATTAAAGAAGATACGTTACGACACTGCATCAAAAAACGAAAGTACCTACAACTCCAGAAAATATATGAAACGTATTTGGGAAAAATGCTGTAACCTACGATGCTTTGTTAAATTTCGTTCTAGTAATAAAAAATTCGAAAATAAACTATAAGCTGAACGTTCTGCTAAGGTTTTTAATAGTAGCTCAGCTTCCAAAGAGGAATAGGATTGAAATCTACTGATGCGAAATCAAGTTATCCGCCTCTATTCTTCCCTTCTGTTTTGACACTATTGAATTCCTATTTTTCTCACTACTATTACTCATACGCTTGGGACGCAGGAATCGATCCATCCTCCTCTATGAAACCTCAAACTAATATTTCGCAATTTCATCAAATTTCATTTTATCACTGTACAAGCTTACACCCCCACATTTCGATTTAGCAATTTTTCGCACACTACTTAATAATCTGAAGCAAATTAAAATTTATCTTATTTCTCATGTTAAAATAAGAAATAATAACCTAAACTGCTGTAAACATGAAGAATTAATTAAGCACATTAGCACTTTCCATTTTCAAAAGTAATCTCCGCAAGTGAACCATAGTATCAGGCAAGGCTTTTATTTCAATCCTGAACGTTTAATATCTGGTGAAATCTAGATCCGCTGGTCAACCATGTGGCACAGGCTGCGACCAGTTATATAACAATTGGAATAATATTCTGGTAGCACGCGACTTATAAGAAGAACAGACATAGGAAAAAGAATTTTATGATGACATCTTAAAATTAAGATATGTTACTCTCTTCCAGAATTTAAAAAAACAACAAACAAACAAATAAAAACAAACTACATATTATAATGGGGTTTTTAAACTCTTAAAACATTCTGAGAAAACAGTTCAATTTTTGCATACCATTTGAATTTCTAGACTTGAATAGATGACGAAACAATTTATTTCAACATTTCTTGATATTTTAATTGGACTTTGGTCTTTTACGTATAGCTTTCACGTGCGTGCACGGTAAAAAACGATGATTTTTATATGTTTGCAAATATTTTCGTAAAAAAAAATCACGTCTACATTAATGTCACAATAGTTACAATAAATTAAAAATATCGCTGAGTATTGAGTAAAAAATTTGGCACAGATTTGAAGAAAAATTTATATGCCAACGTTTTTAATACATAATATATAATATAATAATATGCTCTGTAAAAATATTCTGAACGAAAAATAATCTCCAGAAATAGTAGTAAAAGAGTTGTTGGAAATATTGCATAAAATTATTGAATAGCTGCTGATTGCATATGGATTTAAGAATTTTTCGTGTAGTAATTTAAACAGCGAGACGTCAAATTTACGAATATTTTTTAATAGGCTGTAGGCCTAAATTCTACGCTTTAATTATCTCAACAAAAATGTCAATATAATTACAACAATGCAAACACTGATGCCTATGGCATAAACATGGTCTAGACATCATTTAGCAACATTTTACTGCTTACAGCAAACTACCTCGCCGCAGGTAGATTTATTTTCAGGTGAAACTCACAAATATGGTCAAATTATATCATAAATCCGTTATTTTAGAGCACAATACAATGTCATAAGCAATAATTCGGTAAGCTCTTAGCAAACACCTAATGTTTTCTAAATGAAAATAGCGTGCGATTATCAATTGTTTTACACGAAACATGACTCTGATTGCAAACTTCGATAAAGTCGGTAACTTTTCATGAGCTTCAAACTTGAACTTTGTGCTTTTTTACTAACTAAATGAACTTCAAAACGGACCCTAAGGCTGTAAAAAGTCATAGAAATTGGCTTTGTTTTTTTAATTTGTTTCTTTCATACTTTTGGTGATAAAGAGAAAACATCTCAGCAGTGCTTTTAATAAATGTATCGGCAGTAAGTGTTTTAAGTTTACAAAACCACAAAGAAGACGCTTTAATAATAAAAGGCCAATTATTTATGCAAACAGTAAATTTTCTTTACGTTTTGGATTTTTTTTTACTGTAGCACTAAAAAACAACGACGTACGATACTTGTACAAGGCTTAAAATCTAAAGGCAAACACTTTACATTTTATTACACACAACTCAAAAGGCAAAACAAAAAAGACATTAACAAAATTCCATATTCTTATCAGTTAAATGTTTCAAGTCTCAAATAAAAGATATGCAATTTCACACTGTTCCTAGCGACGTTTTAATGTTATATAGTTATCAGGCAAGTAATAAAGAGTTCGTAATGGATTACGATCAGAGAGTCATGGAATCGAAATTTAAAAAATTCTATGACAATATAAACAATTTGCTTTTAATGAAGATTTGTAGACAGGAAATTCTTGAAACATTCGATTTGCGCATTATTTCATGCTTTCAAGGGAAAATGGTGAAATTTGTAGCAATTGTTGATTATACTATGTAACCAATAAATAAATCTTTACGTTAGTGATAGTTATAAAACTTACAAAATTTAAAACAAAAAGTTGTTATTTAACAACTCCAACAGACAGAAAGTTCCTTGGAATAATTCCTTCAGATGCTAATAGCATTCAGCTGCAGATGCTAATAGCATCTAATATAAATTCTAGTTAGGATATTCTCTGAAACAGGCGATTGAATATTTACATAACGTTTTCGTAGAGGATGTAATATATGACACACCATTTTTGCATGAAAAACTTCAATTTACAAAATGAACTTCTCCTTAAAAGAGAATGACGGTTTGTGGCTCAAATTTGCAGATAACTTTAGAATATTAGAAACACTCATTGAAAACCTTATCTACCGACTTGAACTAGTTAAAGATACCTGAAGTTAACCATTACGTCAGGCTCGTTAACAATATCGTTGATATCCAAAAAGTTGACATAATAAAGGACCTAAAAGCGAGCCTTGTGGAACTTCTGAATAACTTTATAAAAAATCAAACTGAAGACTACAGAGTGGAAAGAATTTCTACTAATAGTCACTGTATGTGTTTCAAATAAAATTCTAGAATGTGTACTATCAATACCTGCTTTTATGGAAAACATTCACATAAATCGCTTAAAATATGAATTCCTTCCAGGTTATTTGTTGCAAGACACTATTTTCAGTATAAATTCTACAAATATAATATGCAATTATATTAAAACAATTAAATTCTCTTTTGAATTAGCAAGAGAAAAATTTTCCATTCGCACAGTGATAATTCTGTGTTTAACAGTTCTTTAAGGATGGATCACATTTCCATTAAATATTGAGTAATTAGCACAAACTAATATAAAAAATTTGAACTTTACATTTCCATAATTAGCACTAATTCGCACAGTCAACAAGTTTAATAAAACTGACCGTGTGAATATAACATTTCACGTGCTTTTCGCTCTACAACACAACTGCATGCCCACTTATTGTGGCAACCAGTGTCTATTAATAGATTTATTTTCAACATCCGCATATTAGGTCTGGTCAGATTTTTTGTGTTTTAAAAATATAAAAATCTTTCTACGTAGTAGAAAAAGTTGAAATATATAAGATATATATTTAAAATAAAATTCAAAGTTGCAGGTTACGTTGATTTGCACTCTTAAGCTCA
>QYTT01093963.1:27628-84809 GCA_006980735.1 Dasypogon diadema | reverse complement strand
TTGCCTTTTCCTGGTCATCTTTCAAACATTTTCTAGCTTGCTTGGCTTTTTCTAAACATGATGATTTTATAATTGAATAGTCAAAATACTGTTTAACTTTATCGTACTTTAACTTTTAAATCAGAGATTTTTACTTGTTTCCTGAATTATGATTTTTGTTTATAAAATTATTTACTGAATTTTAGTTTATTTAGTTGCTTATAAGACTGTTACTTAAGTAGTTGTACCGTAAAATAAACAATTAATTTATTCATTGTATACATATGCAGAAAATTAAATAAATGATAACTTTATATTTGTTTGCTGCGCAGTTTGGATTTCACTTTACTGTGCTGCCGACTTCTTTGGATTTTTCACAATACCTTCGTACAGTAAACTTTAGTTAAGTTGTTTGTAACACTGTCGATGCACGGTGATTTATTTTGGAACAAGTGTTTGAGGCAACTCTGCTTACAAGAATTGACTGTGACTTTCCATTAAAAATTTTCCTAGGAAAAGATAAAAAGATCAAAAATAACTTCCAAAATCCTCTACCAAAAATTCTCCTCTGTCTAAGTCGTGCTGTCTTCATTATAAAATTATCCACCAAATTTATGTAATACCGTAAGAAAATGTAATTCCCTAAAATCTTCATAGTTTGGTAAATAAATATAACATTACGGTAAAACGAACATGAACTCAAAACCGTAAACGTATGATAGTATAAATCAACTAAGATATTTCTGTTAACAAATAAAGAAATACAATCTTCCATTTCTCCAATTATTTTTTATTACTTGAAAGTAACTAAAATTTACTTAACATTTTATATTTTAGGTGAATCTTCGCGCTTCTCCACACCATCACCAACACATCACCCAATTTAAGAACGACAAAGGTAAGTGGATTTGATTTATAAAACCGTTTATTAAATTTGATAAGTTGAAACGTTAACTACTCTGCGAAAAAAATGCTTATTTCATAAAAATCAGTTTGCTCAAAAGTCATTATTAATGCAGTACGTTGGTCTCCCTCACCTCAGACTGTGATTTCTTTAACCAATTAAACCAATAAAGAAATAAATTACCCCCAAAAGCACGCATCCACCCAACGCACTCCTTACTCCTTTTGCTTCCTTTACATACGAACTCAGTGCCTTCTATACCACCCATCCCTATATGACCAAGGGCTATTTCGAGCTTGATCCAACTAAACTATAACATGCCGAGGGTTAGTTAATTCATTAGACACACTCACTTTCGCTTTATGCCGTTCCCATGAATAGAGGAGCCCTTTATGGTCAGGAGAAGAATGAGCAGACCACCTATACCCGGTACCCAGGAATATCAACGAAAATCTCTGGAGATATGCAAAAGACATTTTACTTATCTTTACGACCGTATTATCCTTACAAGAGAGAGGATATGTGCAAGAGTAATTTAAAACCCTCCCCTTGCCCTAACCCATTCAACTTCTGTTCAATGTCAAACGATCTAATGACTTTCCGGAATTGCCAAAGATTTCCTGAGAGTCACGACTGATTATGCACACGTGCATACGTTCACGATAGGAGCCAAGACAGTTCGTCAGCAGGAGAATGACCGAATGAGGAACGTTGACTGACCTTTCTAGATTTTGTATTTTACAGCTTGACCACCCGATGACCAAATGTACGGAAGGGCTTTGTACCCCAGGGCGATGATTACAAATTTCTGAATTTATAGGAAATCTGTCTTTGACTGGCAATCAAAGAAACAAGACTTCAGGCAGATTATATAACTCACCATCTTCTTCAATCAGGGAATTGATCCCAGCTAGGACCAATGTGTTCGGTTGAAGAGGTCGGGGGTGATAGGGTAGGTATGAGTCTTCAAAAGTTGCTTTGCATAAAACTTTAACTGCCCTACCAACTTCGACCCCAGTGACTTCCAAGTCCTTCCCAGTGTAATGTAAACTTTCCGAATAATTTTCAAACTGAGATGCTAATCTTAAGAAGGACACTAATAAATTTCTTGAGTATGTTAGTGTGGCTCAGTTGCTCAAGGGAAAGTTTTCGGACAAATACACAGGAGTATACAGAATTACCTTACTTAAGCTAAAAGCAGCGGTTCCAACTGGTGTTGAGTTCTTAAGTAAGTACACAATTAGCCCCCGATAACTTGCCGAAACAAAGAAAGAAGGATATAGGTAACAATAGCACTAAGTGGAAGACGATGTGTTGCCGGTACCGTCTCGGACGTGTTTTGTATCTTTCCGACATAAGGTTACGGATGGTGGGTGGATAATTTTCAATTTGATTCTTATCTAAATGTCACTAACTTTGTATAGTTTACCTTAAGCCATTCACTTAACGACTATCCTTCGTTGTCTTAGATCAGTATGAGGTTTCCCATTAAACAAGAGAAGGGATAAAGTCATTTAAGATAGGAACTACTATGGCTGTGAATGATACTAAAATCTGGGACCAATTTATGATCAAACTAAACATTTGCAGCGATGTACGTAACGTACTCCATCTTTAAGGATTTAACTAGAGAATAACGCAAATTGAAAAACAAAAAATAAAAAAATTTATATTTTCACTTTTTTCTACCGAAAGCAGAAAAACTTTTATAAATGGAAAAAACAAAAAGGTAAGGAAGGATGCCTTGAACACTAAAAAATTCATTCATATCAGAAATCAGCGTTAATTTCATATTAATATTAGTATACCAGACTTCGCATAAATGTGTTTTAATTTTTTTTTTAACGATGAAGTAAAAGACAGGGTATTCACAACTTTGGTGGGAGGATGAGGAAAAATGCGTGAAAAGGTCGAGGGAAGGTGTGTAAGGCGTTTAAGCTACTACGAAATATAATTGACGAGGAATACAGAACATGGTTGTTCCACATTCGTACAGTTTTGCTCAAGAAGAAGATGGCTCGATGTGCTGGTGTTATGTGCAAGAAATTAGACCAGAGATTTTATTGGTCAATCCAAATCGATTTTAGAGGTAAGCGTCGTATCGCCAATGAGCGTAAAAGTTTTTTTTTTGGAATTTTTCCAATCCGGACAATCCAAAGCGTCCGGCCTATGCTCAAATATGCGAATTATATTCAAATTTGAATCTAATAGTATTTTTTGCAACGATACAGAAAGTCCAGGCACTTCATCGCATTCTTTACAATATCAAAAATGTGATCCGCCCAACTAAGATTGTGGGATACTTTAGACCACGAAACTGTTCAAGTTAGAAGAGTTTAAAATGCTCATTCCACTGACAAAATGAGATGAAGGGTGTTTGTAAGAGTTCTTTCAAGAGAAATTAGACAAATTTATGTTTTGGATGCAAACCCGACGCGATTTTTCCCGTCAATTATTATCGGTGGCATTTCCGCAGTAGTTAACAACTGTTTAAAATAAGTATACGGTGTGAATGATACCGTCATCTATAAAACTGTAAATTGGATTGGAAGTAAGAGATAAGAAGTCGGTTGTGAAGAATAGGACGAGAGTGGGAGACAATACCGATCCCTGCGATATACCGGCATTGATAATATAACCGTTAAAAATTATACCGTCGAAGGTAACACGGATGGAGCGGTCAAAAAGCAAGCAACCAATCCAAGTAAGAAGAGAAGATTCAAGGTCAAATGTTCGGAATTTGGCTAAAAGACCAGGGTGCCTTCGAGATACCCAACGCTACCACCCCCAACTGTCCAGAACTTTACAGACAATCAAATTCTCTGCAAGGAACGCCATCAAATCACCGGTTCCGAATCGGAAACCATATGGGCGATCTCAAATTACATAAAGTGTCTTGAGGTAGTTTATCAATTGTGCGTTGATAAAACTTTGAAGGACATTAGACAGAAATGAAGTATTGGATATTGGCCTTTAGTTAGATAGATCGAATTCCCTTCTTGGGAATTGGTTGAACATGGGTTTAGCCAGGGAAGAGGCTTAGCTCTTTAGAAACAAAACCGCGATACCATCTAAATCAGTGGTTTTAAACACATCGAGATTCGTAAATACTTTGTAAACCTGGTGTGTGTGGAAATGAAAGGATTCTCAGTTGATATCGCATCCAGAGGTGCTGAGGATTTTAAAGCATATTTAAAGTCTTAGTAGACTTTTACATAAGTCCTAAGCAAAGGGAGTAAAATATTCTAAGGGGGATTAAAGTGAGGGATATCTGCAAATACGGTTATCGTGAAGTCTTCCGTAAGCTACAATATCTATCCATTTCACCCAAAGTAATAAAAATCTTTAATATAAAGATTAAAAAGTATAGGCCTTTGTGAGCTACTCTGGGAACGGCCGTGAGACACTAAAAATGTTTGGTTGGGGAAAATACGGGTCATTTCCCCATATTTTCGGACTATAACGAAATTTTTCTGCGGTCATAAACAATCGCGTTTACTCTTTAATGCTATGTAAAGCTATTTATTTCAATAAATTTTGACGATGTTACATTTAAATTCCACATGGAGCTGATGTTTTGTATTAAGTTAAGACGTTCAGAGAACATCAAGGATTTTGTATTTACTTACGATTTTGCACAATTCTTCCCTCTTTCCTCCACATTCGTGGCGCAGAATTTTCTTTGAGGGATTATGATAGATAACGTCAACTATGGTTACCGAATTTAGCTCTGAACACGTTCATATATGTTGCTACGACACTTGCAAGTGATCATGTACCAAGCCTATTATTAATATTGCCTATGCAATAGGAATTTGCTTTTTATGTCATTTTATGAAATTATAGCTCCTTATTTATTTTTATTTTATTTAGTTTGTATCGACTTAAATCAACCCCCCCAGATACATTAAGAATAAAGTAACAACTATATCGTTAGCTTACCAATCTGAACATCTTCATTCCTTTAAACTCGAGACTGAGTTCTACACTGTCAATCATGGAAAAAGACATTTAGGATTTACCAAGTTCCGGTCAAAAGCCGTTGGATGCCAGTCGCTGCTTAAGTCTTTCACAAAAATAAAAGACATCGATAATCTTGGGGATCAGACCCTTGTCTCCAAAGACTTTAGCCAGTATGTTGTATTGCAACGAAAGAACTCATACCAACCCCGTCAGCTCTTTTTAATTAGTCCTTTCAGTCCGGTCAGTTTTTACGACCGGAATGGTATGGTCACATTGTGTCCACTTAATTTATTTGTTTTGAATGGAAATTAAGTTTTCTTAAGGCTCTAATCCAATTAGAAAACATCTGCTGATTTATTTATGAGAAAAGTAGCTGGAGCTATGGTTGCAAGAAACACTTCTCAGTACATATTCAAGTGAGCGAAGGACAAGGGTTGTACAAAGTTCGGGCTATTTGGTGGTTTAAAGGGCTTTTTAATTGCAACTTGGAGTATCTTTCCTTACTACCCTCGATATTTTGCCTCTCCTAGAATAATGTCTGAACAATGCAATAAGAAGACTTCAACTTTGGGCAATGTGGTCAACCACAAATTCACACATGCAACGTAGAAGTGAAATATAAGGAAATTTTCTCAGTGGTGTCAAATAAGCTATGAATGTCACAATAAACCTGCAATGTGGTCCATAAATTGATTCAATATCGATTCCCCTCAGCGCGCAAGAATTAGACTCAACTACGATTATTGTGCTGTCGTAGATGGGAGGTAAGGTATGCAAACAGAAGGGAATCAAAGGACCTCTCATGCTCGGTTTATATGAACATAAAATGTGCCTCTGCGTATTATCCGAGCCGTGTTTCAATATATGAATGGATTTGCCATATATACATGCTACAACTGTGTGTCGTACCAGACTCATTCTACCCCCTAATAACATTTGTTATGAAATTGTGCGGTTACACCTGCAACAGGTGTAATATGTGATACCTTTCGATTATTGAGGATTTGTAGTGAAACAAGGAGAGGCAAAGAGGAGTTTGGGAACTGCTGACCTTATGATCGTAACAACATTTGACATTGTTCGGTATTAGAGACAGATTTTTTTTACTATGTGGACAAGACACAATGCTGCAATACCTGTTGAGTGGTATACAAGCACGTTGACCCTTTCACAAAGAGGCTCCAATTGGTTCACAAAAATCACAGAGTCTGAGGAATTTCAGGTATCCGAAATCAACACTTACTTGACTACACAACGCTTTGTCATCGCTGATGTTCAAATGCAGTGTCCTAAGTCACGCACTTTCGATTCGGCCCTTCCCTCTAGGAGACATTTTTCGTTGTCGTCAGACATAAATCTTGGAGTTAACTTTGGTGGAAAAGGAGTTCACTGGCCAAGAATAATTTCATCACGCACTCTAATTAGAATTTCGTGACAATCGAAAGCGCATTCCAAAGGTAACAGCAACACGTATGCTCTTTAAGGAGCGGTCTTTAGTATACTTAGCCCAAGTCACCTTGTCCCCAAACATCCCACCCATCACCCAGTGGACGACACATCACGACAAGAGTTCCAGCAACGCCGAGGAATATTAAGCTGCCAAGAGGCCAACGAGTCCTTTAATGAAAATTGCGATGAAAAGGCAGAGGTGCGGCTATCCTTAGGGAGTCTTGATAGTGACCAAAGGTAAAAAATAAAACTGAGGAAAACTACCCGACCATCGTTCAGCTTATAAAAGATATGGAGGCAAATACAATCACACACACCTTTGTAACCTGGTAACCATAGTACAGCACCTTTGGGTTCAAGACACGACGCAACACTATCACTGCTGACATATGTAGATTTCCTGACGGCGGTGGCTCATTCCATTTAAAATT
Source organism: Dasypogon diadema (assembly GCA_006980735.1). Lineage (NCBI taxonomy): Eukaryota > Metazoa > Arthropoda > Insecta > Diptera > Asilidae > Dasypogon > Dasypogon diadema. The sequence goes on along the minus strand of QYTT01093963.1, from coordinate 78,083 downwards.
AAAAAAAAGGAAGACAAGAGGTGAAAATATCTAGAAAAGGACGATAGAGAAAGGGTGCGGTCTTATACTTAATACGAGGAGAGCCAAGAGAGAGGACATTGCCGGGTCGCAAGAGTTAATGCGTTGGCATATAATTATCGCTTAATTACTCAGCACATTCAAGTGGCCGCCTTGCATGATGATGGCGTCCCAAGAAAGGGAAAATTTAATTCCATTAATGTCTCAATAAACAGGCGAATTAACTGGGCAAATACTCGCACAAGACTAAGTGAATTCCGCTAAGGGCAACCCTTTGGCTGTTCTATTGTTAGCGATATATTCGATGATGACGACAGTGCGATTATGTCAGAGGTTTGTATCGCATGAATAAATCATCGTTAGGAATGTAAAAAGGTTTAGATAAGATCTACGACAGGAAATATGAAACGATAAATACAAGAAAGAGCTTAAGTGGAAAAAGATTGAAGGCGTTTTGAGGACATATTGTCGTTCGATATAATATTTAGACAGATGAGCATGGAGTCATATTCGAAAAAGTCGTACTTTGTCGCATTTATTATTGGCATCCAACAATTATTTAGAGATGAATTCTTAAATTAAATACGTAAGGACAGGTAGCACTAGTATAAGACGAAAAGCCACACTAATAAAAATTACAGAATACGAAACGAAAATACGAAAGTCCATGGCTTTTTCTAATTTTTTTACGGTGATACCAAAGCTCAGGGGATACCCTATGATGCTAAGCATAGCCTTGGCAGGACGGAAAATGAGGATATGGAATAAAGGTAGTTAGGATGTCGAGTGTAAATATCGGTGCACAAGACGGAAGATGGTAGTCTGTTCCACATTCGTATAGTTCGGCTCAAAAATAATTTTCGAAACTTCATTTTACACAATCACCGGATTACACGAGGGTTAGCAGTACACATACATAGGTTCATGAAGTTTTTTATGATCTTCGTATTAAACTTTTAAACGTTTCTGAGCATTTAAGAATCTAAATTAGCGTCTGCTACTTCCTCAACTAACTTAAACTAGACAAAGGGCTGAGCATAGAAAAGTCGATAGAATGTCTGGCCATTTACGGACTTTATTCGTTAGATGTCGTACATTATGAAGGTCGTTCGAAAAGTTTGTGGCCTAAAATAGATGGCCACGTATTTTATATATTTCGGCTCTTCTCCTTCCCTTTCGATCGCTAAAAACTGGGTTAGCGATTTTAAACGAGGTCAAGTGGGCACGAAAGATAAGCCGGACACAAACTCGGCTACTACCACGTAAATAATTGAAAAAGTCCCCGATATGGTATTAGATAACCGTCCTTACTTAATTTTTAGTGAAGAATGTGACATAGAAAAGCTCAGGGCGCAGTGCAAGTACTCACTGAATCGACTGATTGTTCTGTAAAAAGACAAGATTTTAACGCAATCTGAAATAATGATCGAACTCCTAATTTGAAGATAACGATCGAACTTCCAAAGATTTCCACCTGCTTCCTAACTGGAAGAAGCAAATATCGCTACTTTAGAGTATCGCTACAATAAGTACATACAGCTAGCAGGAGTCAAGAATGAAAAAGAAATTCTTCTTTACCCAAAAATTGTGCTTTTTTTTATAAAGCCGAGAAATGTTCGAACGACTTTGCTATTGCTAACGGACTCTATCTTAAAAACTAGTACGAAAAGAGAGGAAGAAAGTGGGGCTGATCATTATGTGTGAAGTAAACCCGCACAATAGTTTATGATAGTACACCCAGAAAAATAATTTGGTTAAAGCGTAACTATTTCGATAGTTATTTGAAGAAATCAGGCTCTTAACTACAAATTTTAAAATGGTTATTGAAATAGTTATAAAATAGTTGTTCTTAGAAGTTTCGCAAGAAATTCAAACTACAATAAATAGTCATTTTTCACTATATAAAATGGTAAAATTCAAATAACTATATTAATAATTAATCCTAATTATTCCTAAAAGGAATATTTCTTGGTAATTTCGTCTAAAAATGACGAGGGAAATAGTTGAAATGCAACCCACTGATATAAAGTTGTGGCAACACTTTTCGCCACATATGAAATACCTTTTTTTCATTTAGCTTATAATTCGTAATAAGAATTTTTGTATAGCATATAAGTACTTGTGATATTCTCAATAAATTTAGTTCTAACTCGACCCAAAATTCGAGAAACTAAAAGCCACATTCTGTGACTTGGAAGTTTCCAAAAAGTGGTAAATTTGGGCACAAACATTTGCTTATGATTTCTTGCCTCCCTTTTGTTTGATTTTTTATGACTTCATGTTCTCCGGTTTAGTAAAAATGATGCTCCTTTGACAGTATTGGAATACAGCTAAATTTCTAAAAGAAATACTTCGAAGCGTTAATATATCCTGTAACAAGAAAATGCTGGGAAAATCCAGCCCAGTAAAATTAACTATTTTTTAGTCCCTTCAGATGGGTAAAACTGACTATATAGCGGTTATAAGCAAATAAACATGTTTTAGTCAAAATTAACTATTTCGTAGTCCCTTCAAATAGTTAGAAGTAACTACTTTTTGTAGTTAAAATCAATTAGTATAATGTTGTTCCCAGTTTCAAACATGAAAATGGTTAAAAAATAGTCATTTTTTAACCATTTTTTCTCTCGGTGTACGGACGACAACTGGCTTTACACGAATTTATGACTGAAAGTTACCTTCATGTTACCTTCATGTACCTTAGATTGAATAGGGAACTAGAGAGTCTAAATAGAGGGGTACGAGGTGCTTTTAATCACGTCATGAGAAATAATGAACCACAAGCGTAGAAGGACTAGCGAAGAGAGAGAAGAAGAGAGAGCCGAAAGAAGTTTTTGACGTACCTTTCGATTCTTTTATGGAATTTTTATATTTCTGGGCTTTGCATTATAATTCACCGCCGATGGCCGAGCAGGCTGCACGTCTGCAGATTTCCGAATCTGTTAGCATGGGTTCGAACCATTAACAGGGCGCAGTAATTTATCTGGGTACCAGTGATTGAGACTATTACACAGATGAGAATTGTACTTGGATGCCACTGGGATATATTATTGCACAGTAAAAAATTTCATGTCAAAAATTGTGGCTTACTTGCGACATTTGCCAGGTTAAAATTTCCCAACGTCCTCTTCCGTAATTTTCGTCCCCTAAGCTGTGCTGTATACATAATAGGATCGTCACCTGAGCTTAGGCGATACGTTGAATAAATTGAAAGGTTCTCCGGGGTCCAGATTAACCTTGCTTTTTATTAAATGTCTCATATACATATTTCGCCTCATGGATAAGACATCTTTAAGGATTTTGCGTCGGACAGGACTTTGGTGTTATTTCATTTACAACCGTCGTCCATCGGGGAGGTTGTGATAAGTATTTCGTCAGCGTGCAATATTTATATTTGAGGTGCAAGTATCGTGACTTGATCGAACAAAAATTATCTTTAAATACGTCGGCGGCTTTTTCATTACTGAGATGTTGTATAATTTTTATCAAATCTGATAGTTAACCCGGTAACGGCGCAGATGTGCAGTTTTAAATCCAGCAAAGAGGGGTTAAAACCAGTGCCTCATAAGCGTGGTAATGGGCGTGCATTCAGTTATTAATGGACCACCATATCTTTTGTCCTATACAAAAATTGTGTGCCTTCTTGTTACCAACCCGCTCACTACTATTATGCGGATCCACTTTGACGCGATATCGTACTAATGAGGTACTCCTATCGTACTAATGAGGTATTTCCTTGTAGTATTTGTAGAACTGATATAATTTCCATATTTATTGTTTTACGTTACCCCTGTAGAGGATCTTAAAAAGCAACAAAATGCTACTGCAAAAGCAAAGAGCCGCCGCCGCCCGCTGTACACATAAATTAGGAGACGATATTGGGAAATGTTACATCTTCCATCATGACCTCATTAATAATTATCGCGATTGAAAGGCAAATTCGGAACATAAAATTTAAAGGAAATTTGTTGAAAACGGTGATTTCGACGCCATGACGTATTATCTCTACGTGCTGTTGCCGTTGAATTATTTTTGCTCGATAGATGGCAAACAGATCTCTAAAGCTGCCCATGTAGAAGGGATTAAGCCCTGAAATGCAACGTATTAAAGTCAGCTAGCATTCGCCCGGCAAAAATAAATCGAAAAACGAAAAATTTGTCATTCGCTGCGCTTAACAAAAGCGAAATAGTTAGAGGGATGAAAGTGGCAGTTGCAAATTGAAGGGGCAGAATGCAGCAGAGGCTGATTTGTGTGCAATCATTGTTATCAGTAGCCGGGCCGGGTTGTCCTGTGCGCCCGGTAGTTTTTATCCCCCCAACTTGAGTAGGGATGAGTTATGGGGTGTAGAGGATTGCTTCATCCCCACACCCCCTGGAATACCTAGAAGTTTTCCATTCGGGCAGCAAGTTACACAACGGTTATCCGGCGGTAAGCACGCACATAAACGCAGCAGAGCTCTGTTTTCGTATCTGGAGCATGGCAGAGTTTAAAACGCGCATAGGCTCTTATGTACGTTTAAAAATCTATTCCTGATGCAACGGTGTGCGTGTTGGCCGAACCTCTGAAGTAGCATGGGGCATGGGGCATGGGGCACTGGAAGGCGAACGGGAAGATCCGTGACTGTGGGCAAAAAAGTCCACTTTTATGCTTACACACGTAGTTATAGATCTGCAGACCGAAATCGCTATGCCACGCTTTGTCTATAAAGTCAGGGCTCAGGGAGCAGGCATAGCATCAGCGATAGCAGGAGCAGCGTAGGATTTTGACATGCAGATGAGAAAGAAGGGTTGCAGGTGGTGTGGGCTCTGGAGAAGGTTTTTGTTGCGATTTTGTACTGGCAAAAGCCGCGCGACCTAGCTGGGCCTCCTCTTGTGCAGAGTTGATGACCATGGGAGATATTTCAAGCACTCGCCGAGGATTTTCAAACGGCCAAAAACACAAATTGGATAAGGTAGGTCCTGCATTTCGCACGTCCGTTCGCATACCTACTCGCACTGCACATAGCACACCTTTCTCTAACTTCATAGGCGTTTTGTAGGCCGTAAAGGCACAGGGTGGTCTGGCGATGGCCGCGTATAGTTTGAGTTTACTGTCCGTATGAAATTTTATCGATTTTTCTCTTGTTTTTTTCGCACTAACCACTGGTCAGCGGGATAGAGAAGAATTTTCGCTGCTGCATTGTGGAAGTGGGTGGGCACGTACATGGCGAGCATTGTTCATGTGCCGATGCAAATGAAATAAATTCACTTCACACGGTACTCGACAAATTTCCAAAGTTGATGATGAACTGCATTACATGAGTCTACAATTGCATTGGCAGCTGACTTAAAAATTCTTTTTTCATCTGGACGCAATAAGCCCCCCAAATGGACAAGCTGACAGACAGAATGGAGCGCGGTTATCCTTCAGAATTTTCAGTTTGCCGGGGATATTTCCGCCTTATACCTCCACAGCTCATTGCTCCCCTTCGATTTTATTTCAAGTGAAATGCGCGATTGCATATTTCTTTCTTGTCCCTTTGGTGCCGCCACATAAATCCGTTTTAATGGGCAGGACCGACTTCACTGTAAGAATTGTCCACGGATGGCTTGAAGTTCGCGGATACCGGGAGGATGTGGTTAAGAAGTTTTTGCGGTTTCATTAACAAGTTTCTCTTTTCTGTCACATTAAGATGAGCATTGAGTCCTTCCGGAAAATTTTACTGAATTACGTCAAGTCTTCAAAGGACTGTCTGGTGGCAAATGAAAAATTTCCAACATCGCTACCATCAAAAGCTACCAATTACAAATTTTTTACCCAAGTTTTGCCAATTGAGAAAAGTTTAAGAACGACTAGAAAAGCCAGAAAAATAAGATAATTTTCTCGGAATTTCTTTTCACGGTTAATGGCAAACTAAAAACTTTTTTGAAGATTATACTGCGGTTAATAACAAGTTGAGAACATTGCCCATCTTACTTGTCTTTAACAGACATTCAGTAAAGTTGGACAGGGCAAGTAGAAAGCTTTCTCGTGCAGAGGTTTTCAGCCGAAGTAAAACTTTAGAAATATTTTCAAACCACGTCTTTTGAAAAATTAAATTTTATCTTACTGGTGTAATGTAGTTCTAATGTAATTAAATCACATTTATCTATGTTCAAGATCACATTTACTGATGTAATTCACCCGTGTATTTAAGAAACAAATCTACAACCACAACAACTTGCGTATCATGTAGGAAAGTCCACTATAACAGCTCTACGCCATTCCGTAGTCATATTAGAAAGACTGTAGGTATTGAAAAAAACCGCCCTCTACGCCTTCCTAGACATTGAGGAAGCTTTTGGTAATACTCTCTTTTGTGCAATGGAAAAAATGAACGACGAAAGAGGCATAGAGGATAGAGTCTCCAACAGTATTTTGGTTGAAGTAGCCACCACACCTGCCCTAAAACATGCCCACAAAAAAGGTTTTAGATGAGCTCCTCCAGGGGTTGTCTGAACCTGAATTTGACAACCAAGTTTATAAAGATGATCTGCTTATTCTTACTAAAGGAAAGAACGGTTAAAAAATTTCTGGACACAGCAAAATGACCTAAACACAGCATTGGTGTCTGCAGGACGGCTTCCAGGCCAGCTTAAGAATTCTAAGAAGAGGTCAAATATCTTGGCATTACGCTTGATGTAAGACCTACCTGGAACCTGCGTGCGACCTACCTAGAACCCTTCACCACCTCCTCACCCTATGGACGTGAAAATGGCTTTTGGTACAGGATTTAAGGAAGAAACCTAGGGGACATACTTAACTATAATAAGATGGTAATTTACGTAACACCAGCATAGAGGCCTAAACTAGAACAAAAAACTGAACAAGCGAATTTACGAAAATTGCAAAGACTTCAAGTTACCGGCGTCATGCGCACCAGTTCTAGGACAGCATTACAGGTACTAATGGACCTCCTACCATTGCATATAAAGTGATAACCTGTACTAATTGCTATCAGATTGCAAAGGATGGAGCTCCTAACGCCGCACATCACGAATGGACACCTAATAATTCTCAAAGAAATTGAAAAAGAAAAAATGGGTGTCCAATTAATTGTTGATTTTACATCAATAAGCCGTAACCGCGACTTGCAATATGAACATGAATAGTACTCTGGTGCCACGACTTTCGAAAAATGATCTCTTGTATCTTGGTACAGAGATGGATCTAGAATGGAGAGGAAAACACAAATTTGTGATTCAAATCATAGAACCTCGAAATCTCTAGTTACCACCCCAATCATTTTCTAAACAAAGATCGACATCATAGATCTTTGCGTACAATTTAATACCTGTACGTGGTGCATATTAGGGCATGAAGACCGCTTGCAAATGTCGCTGCAAGATCATCCATCATTGGTCCCGAACATTTCTGCAGCTATTCAAAGAGCTACCTCTATTCGAGCTAAATCAGAAACATGAGCTAGCTTAAATAAAATTTGCTCAAATTTATGTAATACATTGAGCTAGCTCAATCTGATACAGCTCATTTTTCTAAGCAAAGGAAGAAATGGAAAGAACGAGAGAGAAAGAAGCAATAGTAACAAAACTGAAGAGAAGAAAAACGAAAAACAAAATTAGTCTAGAGGAGAAATGTACCAACAAACATCTCAAAATAGTTTCAACAGTGAGATTTCCTTAAATTGCATTTGAATTTTATGCTGCTGCTGCTATTTTTTAGATGAGGGAGTGTTCCACTTTCAAGTGACCTGAAAAAAACACTGATGTTCATTAGCCTGGGTTCTAGCTGAGCGCGCAAACTCAAGTTCACTTTTGTGGTCCGTTCGTCGAAGGTTACATATATATATCGAACAGCCTTAACTTATGTTGCTAAATATGATCAAACTTGCAACAAGTAACTTTTCTGGGGCGTTCAAATTTTATGTCACCTGACCGCCAAATCTTGCTAGCGAACACTGCTCTTGAAGGAGGGAGGAACGCCATATCTGACCAATTCGTCACGATCAATTTGGTAATAGTTGTGCACAACTGAAATTTGATTCACAATTCCATAGGCTTTCTATCCATTTACAAAAGTAATCTATGACGGACATTATGCATCGATTTCCATTCGATCTGCGGAAATGGCCCGGAAATATTTATCACTATTCTTGCAAAGGATATTCCCTCGTTGTATTGTTTTATCTCTCACCTGAGCTTCATCTCTGGTCCTTTAGCTCCGCACAAATATCGTACTTCTGGTTCCTGTCTTTCACATCTCTCACACGAACCCGTACTTTAGCAAGTTTTTTGTTGATACCTAAGCGTCCACCGCTCCCTCCGTTGTGTCACTCTTGTATACATCCAGTACCTTTACCCACGGAATAACTCCGGTGTGATTTGCCGACAGACTACTCCCATTTACATACAATTCCATCACATTAACACTAGGAGAACTCAGTTCTGAGAGTTGGGCTTCTGTTTACATCTTTCCAAGCAAGGCTCTAAAATCATTCAATCATCATTCAAATCGGCGAAGTTTTCCTGTTTTTTTCATAGAAGATTTGAAAAATCCTGTAACAAGCGTTCATTGTTTTTTTCGAAAAAATCTTAATAAAAACGAGCCATTCGGAAAAAACGGGAATATTTCAAGTTTTTTTAAACGCTATTCTTGAGTAACATCACTAAACTTTAGCGCCTATACTTATGCATTAAAATACTCCGTTTGCACTCGTGGGTACCAACTATGAGGCATCATTATATTGTAGCAACTTAGGAAATGATTTTTAATTGGCATTCAATTAAATTCTATGATGTATGACTAACTAACTCAATTCTAAATTTCACTCTTGATTATAAAAACTCTTATTGGATTGTCATCTCGTAATAACAAAAGTTCTTGAAGTTTTAAAGGATTGAATATTTCTGAAATTGCATACATAGAGGCGCTGGTAAAGCTCGGAGCGTAAAGGGTTGAATACATGGGGTCCTTTTTTATTGAAGTTTAACACGTTCACGCCGGCGTGTGCCACCGGTGGTACACGCGAGAACTTTAAGAGAAAATTACATGATAAACTAAATACAACATGAGAAAGCTCTCTTACTAATAAAGTGCCGGCGTGAACGTGTTAAGAATGGTAGATTAACCCTTAGATAAGTGAATGTAGTTAAATATGAATGCACTTTCAAATTCATTAACCTCATTGCTAGAATCGCAGTTATCGATGATGAAATTATTTTATTTTCTTTATGAATGTCCACAAAAACGTTCAGTTTCCATGCTTGACTCGAAATCGACTTGAGATTTCAAGGTGGGGTTTCAAAAATGCCAACTTGAAAACTTGAAATCGGATTGAAACTTCTTTGACATTTGTAGTCTGTTGTCAAAGCAAATTTGTGTTGTAAGGAATAATTCGTTTCTGTATTACTCTACAAACTTCGCTTTGCCATTTTATACGCTTTACTACCTTCTGAGAAATGCCAAATTTACTCCCACTAAGCCGTCACAGTTTCAAGTACTCAAGCAGTGGATATACGAAGTCAACTTCAAATTTTTCGGATCGACTTGAGTCAAGCCAACTTGAAGTCGATCGGAGGTTACATGTCCCTCAAGCCAGGTTGAAGTCGGCTTCAAGTCCACATGTAACCGTAGTAATTGTTTTGAATTAGTTTGTTAGCTGTTATAAATACAAGCAATTAGATGGGCTTTATTGACCAGAAGGGAATTTTAAAAGTTTCTCCTCGAAATAAGACACCATGTGGCTTTTATTCTGAATCTCAGACACTTTTTACACTTTCAGAAAGTAGTCACACATCTTCTATGGTGAGTAGTAGTGTAAATTTCACAAGAAGTTGAACCTTGTGCCAATAATTCCATATATGAGGCATGGTTCATTATAATTATAAAACATCTGTGTTTTTTGTAATTTTCGTAAATCATCTGCCCCTTCTTTTAGACAGAAATATGATTGTCATTATACCCTAGGTATTATAAGTTTAAGAAAACATTTTTAAGTTTCAAAATATTCATAATACAAAGAATATATAGCAATTAATCAGGAACAAAAGGAAATTGTTTTATAGCTGTCCGTCTAGACAATAACTTATTGAAAACACTTTACTCTGAGCAGACCTGAAGTTTGTTATACAAATGAAATGGAAACCTCCTTCATAAGATTAACAAAAACCTCTATTTACAGAAAAATCGTTCTTCCAAATACTTTTAAGTAAGTGGATTAAATTTGGCACACAGATTCTTTATTAAGGTCAAAATATCATCTTTACAGAAAATGAACCAAATCGACAACACCTTGAAAGGGTTGCCACATGATCTCTGTAACTTTTTTATTTAATAGGTGATTCGTCGTACGCAATTTTTTATCTAGAAAGCTGTTTATAAGTTTCTTTTTCTCTTTTTATACAAAGTTATCTACACACATGTACGATACCATAAATTTAAGCAATCTTTTATTGTGCTTATGTAACTATCACACATACATTTAAGAATTGACAGTCGGGGACAATTCGTTACTTATTTTTTACTTTTTTTTCGTCCCTACCTCTAAGATATCTAGTAAATTACACATATTGGTTGTATTGTTTTCCTTATTTTTGAATTACGCTTTATTTGGTGGTCATAAGTTATCAGACTATACATATATGTGACGTTTCGTGTGAAAATTAAGCCCTTGATGAGAAATAAATCTTGAAATTCAGTAAGTAATTCAATCTCGTTGTACCCTATTACACGTACAAATTTGTGACTTACGTGCACTCAAAAGTAAAAAATAAAAAACCATTCACAATTTAAACCAGAAATCGTTTTCATTGTGAAAAAATACATCACTTTTCCTTTGCATATGTAAACCTGCCTCGTCTGGCCATTTTCTCACAACCCCTCGCATCTCTTAATGAAAGTCCTGCCGGTAAAAATTTGGCGCGTGAAAGTGAAACGGGCTTTTTTTCTTGCACCACAGTGAAAATTAAACATAAATGAAAAGACGACGACGCAGCCAAAAAAAGAGGAAAACAAGAGCTCCACTCGAACCTTTAATCGCATGTTACTACTTTACAAAGTCGGGGCCCAGCACATGTTTAATAATTAAAAATCAATGCTGGCACATATTTTCGGGGTTCTGCCGGCAGCATGCTGTGTGCTATTTATATTTTTTTTATCTGATTTTCTTTACACTCATTTTTTTACGATTCCTGTGCATAACTTTTATTCCTCTGCCCGAAAAAAATATTTTTCCTTTTTCTTCTTCTGTTGACTGTAATCGTTTCAAATTGCCGAAAAACCGAATTACCTTCATACGCGGTGGCACCCACGTGTGCTTTCTAGGTAGATATACCGCCCGGTACCCGCAGCCCTTACCGAACCAGTACAGTCCGCATGTATAAAGCGCTACCACAAAAGGTGGAAGCGAATGCACAAGGATATATATTACATGCATGCCTGCATTCCGTGTATATTAGTGTATTTTGGTCATTATGAAAAAGTATATATATACATATAAAATAGAGAAAATAAGCTTTCAGATGTAATAGAGCTCCACTTGACGGCTTTTTATTTTTTAATTTACATCCCTCCTTAGTTGGAAAATAGCTCCATAGAGGAATTGGGAGAATCAAAAAGAAAAGCAGCATGTGGGGTTTGTTTATGCGTGCAGATTATATAAAATAATCACATGGGAAGATATCTCTCTGTTTAACGTTTTTTCTTTTTTCTTTTTTTTTCCTGCAGCTTTCGAAACATAAAGGATCCCACCCCTATCCCTGTGTATTGAATATTTCGAAGTTTTTCTGGGAATATGGCACAAAAAAGCCCGTACTGCTGTATACCCATTCCAATTTTGCGATTCGCAATTTTTGCATGTATTGTCTGGCTCTAGGCACTTTGTTGTGTGCATACATTGCGTACCTATTGCATTTTTTTGTGAACACGAAACAAAAAGTGGTAGAAAAATGTTGAAAACTTTTAACTTTGCTAGTACTTGCATAGATATAGAAATCGAAGGGATTTTGTTTAGTTCCATTTGGAAGAAGGGGGGGGGATTCCAGTTATATAAAATGTTTTTTTTCGAAAGGATGGATGCTTTTATTGTTATTTTTTGTTATGTTAACACAGCCAAGCCGATTACTCACCTTAGCAAAAGAGATTTGGCAGAAGGTGTCAAATTTCTTGCTTACAAGTAGGCATTAATGACAAATGCGCCAAAATATAGACAAATCATTAGTACAGTATATTGGTACAGGGATAGAATGCAACATGCTAATGTTTCACGTAGTAAAAACATGAAGATCCAATGAATTCCAAGTAAACAACATGAAGTAAGTACGACTAACGAAAACAAATGTGAATAAAATGCGTTACCCATCTCCCTCGTATATGCAAAAATGTTTTCTCTTTTTGCTGGTAGTGTGTGTATGTAGGCGGAGCAAAAAATTTCAAACGCAAGCGCGTCTCATATCGGGAATTGCGAAAGTTTGTTGGCTCCTTTTTTCTCCCGTTTCCTTTTTTTTCTATGTATTTAAAGAGTCGAGAGGTGAAAACACTATTCCACCCCCACCATACCATTTATTTCACATCTTTGGGAAAAAATTTTTCCTGAAAAATTTCTCGCCTATGCGAGATATATCGAGGAGATTTCTCTAATCTTTTCTCCTTCGTGTGTTTGGTTACCCGTTTTTCCGCGCATTTTTCCCTTATTTCCTATAGATTGGGAGAATTTTTCCCAAGTGTTCTGTATTGTACTACTATAGGGCTTTTAGCGTGTTTTGGTTGCCTTCCGTTGCCGTTTGCTTATTTCGCTTGGTTTTCTAGCTTTCGCTTGCTTTGGCCGTTATCTTTTATTTTCAAAGAGGGGAGAAAGGATATTTGCTGGTACTGATGGGTGCCTTTGGGTTGCTGGTGCTACTGTGATGATTTTGGCCTCCAAAAGAGAGAGGAGGGCTGCTTGCTTGATGCGATGGGAGCCGGAGCGCATAAAACACAACTCTGCACTAAAATGATTTTCTATTACTCATATCGAATGTGTCTTTTTGGTGCGTCGCGACGTTCAGTCACGCTGTTTCGGCGTCGTTGTTGATACGCGTGTTATCGCCGTACCTACATTAAAATCGCGCGCGATGTCTAAATTCCGGCGTTAAAAATAAAACAAATTTTAACAATAAAAATTCTTATTATTTCAAAGTTACAAACTTAAAATAAGTAATAAAGCCAAGAGAAAGGATTATCCATTTTATTGTATATTTGTAAATTACTAAGCCGAAGATTCTTCAGTACATGCATTACAAAAGGTTCAAGAGAAGGAAGAAATATTGCGAGACAACTTTTACCTGCGGATTAACAAAAGATACTCCTTGAGAAGTCTCTAAAATTCGGTGAAAGAGGAGCAACAATTACGACATAAATTCGTGCTAGGGAAAGTAGTTTCTTTTCTCTTTACTTTAGCCAGCATCCCCTACTTGATAATATGTTGAATAGTCGTATGTATAGTGGTTTGCGGTTGTTGCTGCAGCACAAAACTCGAAAAGTGACAAAATTTTAATGAAATGTGAAAACAAAAAACCTTATTAGAAAAACACAGTTCAAGTGCTGTTTTATTTCTTTGCTTTTCGTGCATGCATAAAAAGTTTCGTGACAATAGAACAAAATAGTTTTTTTCGAACGCCTGAAAGTATGTGACAGATATTTTGAATTCCGTTGTGATCCATGTGATTTAGTCGAGTCAAAAATTAATTGGTGCTTTTAGTTTATTTTTGATTTTTTAATCAGTTCTGTTGACAATGACGTTCACATTACTTAAAACAGCCATGCAAATAAACAAATAATTTAAAGTCATGTGATTATTTTGTAAATGAATAAATACACACTGAAATAGGGAAAGTAACTTTGAGTAAACTAGTTTTATTTGTTGTTTTTGTGTTTCCTTCATGTCAAAATGTTGTGTTGTATGTTGTAATTTTTTCGTATCACATGAAAAGTGGATAAAATGTATAAAATTTTGGTGGTAAGTTTCTCTTTTACTGTGAACTTTATATAACAATATATGTTGAAAGTAAAAATTTTTTAGTAATGCTACGCAAAAAGAGAAATTTCAATTTCTATACATTTTTTGTATCTGCTGTGCGTAGCTATTTTATAATATAAATTTTACTTTCTTTATGTGATTGAAATTTATTCAAACTAAATAGAAATAAAATTCGTTTTTTTTTGTTTAAGAGCGGTGGGCAAGTGAGTGGGCAAGTTTTAAAACTAATCAGAAATTCATTTAATGTTTATTTTGAATTAATTTTACTATTGTAGTTCGCGACCTTAAGTTCATGGTTAATCAAGCCATCATATTGCACAAAGTTTGAAAAAATTTGCAACTTCTAAAATTTCATTTTAGTTAATAAATATCTCTCTAAAGTAAATAAAATAAACATCTATAATATTTTCAATTGAGATATTATATATTGAAGCAGTTTTGTTTCTTCTTGATTCTTTGAAACAATTTATCGTTCTTATAATGGAATATATTTATAAAATCATAATTTTGAGTTAGTTACAAAAGTGTTAAGTTTCTGTCTCTTACGAAGAATATTTTTTAAACTACCCTAAGGCAAGTGTAAACTAGAAAACTAATGAACTTTAATCCAATAATGCCAATATTGTGATCAGTTACAGTCGAAAAGTCTTCAGCGAAAATGGCTCCAATTATAAATTAGCAATAAAATGGGAGAAGAAATAAAAATTATTTATCGATTTTCAACATAATTTTAGTTCGTAGGTACATTGTTTTTCAGGACGCTTTAAAAATTCTAAAATGTTTGTTATATTTTATACCAAGAAGAATATTGAATTTGTGAACACATATTTAGAAAAGATTCTACCGTAAATTGAGCATACAATTTTACTTTCAGTTTTTCATCTATTCGGTACCTGAATATCTTTGAAATAATCTGTTTCTCATGTTAATCCTTCTATTGATGAGTGTTTATCATGCTAGCCCCCGGTTATTTTAAATAATAAAGAAATGCGAATATTCTTCATATGGGGTTATTTAGTTTTGAAAACTCTATAAAAGCCGTTGAAAGAACTCGTTGCGCGAGTGTAAAACTGAAAACATGATTTATGCAATATTTATCTCCAATCTCTACGGTTATAAATTAATATTTAGTACCCGAACTAGAATTTTCCATGAAATTATTTTAAAGGAATCTTATGTCCAATAACTTGCTTTGCTTTTAATTGTATAGGTACTGTTGAATTATATAAATTATGCCATTTCTCAGCTTCCCTCAACGAGAGTTTCTTACCACTGTGATAAGTATTATTTTAAATCTTTGTAATTCACCCATCTCTCAGTTTTCTATGTCAATTGAAGTTTATGAAGCAAAACTCCTCTAGAGAGTTTAATATTTCGAATGGCATTTCTTTTAATTATTTAAACTTTCCAATATTTTAATTGAGATGTATTGAAGACAGCTATGTACATGTATAAGAGATATTATCCTTGGCTCATGGTTTAAAAGTGAAAAATTAAATATAAAAGTTGAATGTTGAAATCCGGTTCGAAGGACCAAGATATTTCTTCAATTTTTTAATAGATTACCTTTTTCTCTTATTAGAGATTCAGTGATTTTGATAAGAAATAATAACTTTAGATTAACTTATACCGAATTCAAGCCAGTTATTAAATTATTGCAGCAATGTGTGAAAATTCAATCCATCTTAATCAGTAGATCCAGAAGCAATGATTTTCAAGAAGGAAATGAATTTATCCTGTGCTCAATTAGAAGCTAGTGGTTGTTAATATAACTGCCCTATAATCATTCGAAAGTTTTTCTTATCATAACAGCAAAAGACAAAACCAACAAGAAAAAAACAACAGGAAAAAGATGCATTTTACATAATTTTAAAATAATAAATTTCTTTTTATAAGCATAGAATAATTTAATTGCGCTATATGGGAGCAACGCCAATTTCTTTATCGTGTTACCCGTACGAAATCACGCAATATGAGTGGCGAATCAAAAGCGATCATATGTATATATAAAACACGCGCCAGATGGATATTATTCTACTGAAGTTTAGCTCTTTCAGGTTATGAGAGATGCAGTTTTATTAAAATATTATTAAGTGTAAGATGTGTAACGCACTCGATCATATTTCATGATTATAGGTAAATTGATACAACGAAAATTATTGGAAACATTTTTTTTTAATTTTCGGACATAACTTGTAATAGACCTTGTGAGCTTTGAAATATTCTTTTCGATAAAAATGTAAAAATTTTGTTATTCCTGGAGTTATGCGTGATTATGTTACAGTATTTTTTTATTTATACTTATTGTTCCAGTTAGTTTACATGTCATTAATTCTAAATAAACAAAAAAATACAATTTTACACAATACTTTCACACATTCTCATAACTAAACGAAATAGAAACTGAACATAATCGCCTTCGATACGAGCTTGGAGAGTACCATTCCATTATATCTATAAAGTTAAAATCATTGCTGATATTCTTGCGATATAACAATACATAATACCGCTTTCTACATTTTCCATATAACAATTTTAAACCAACGATATCTCGTCCTAAATGTTTTCAAATATTTGACTTTTTTTCCTACTTCAAATATTATTTTTCATTAATTTTGATCAGACAATGGAACATGCATTTATTTTTGTATTATTTGCCTTAAAAGTTGCAATACTGCGCTTGGTATTTTGTTATATTTATCTTAATCCAATTATTCTTAACATCCAGATCTATATTGTTACAAGAATGCAATTTTGTTGTTATTTTACTTAAGCAAAAAAGTGAATTTTATGACTTCGTTGTGAAAGTAAAATTATTTATTTTTCCCCTTTTTTAAATTTGCTTTTTCCTTTTTTTAATAGCTTTAGGAACAACATTTTTTGGTAGTTATGTTAATTTATAAACTTTCGGAAAATATATTTTCAAAATATTTTATAAATAAAATTAACTATTTTTGTATTTTAAGATTTTGTTACTTAAATCTGATGTTGAATGGTGGTACTTCTTTCATTCTCAATTTTTCCGGTTTTTCATATATGACTTGTTTTCCACAGCATCAGTCACAGCTGTATTTCAGTAGCAATCGAAGTAGTTAATTTATTTTTTATTCTTATCCGCTAATTAATTTAGTTTTTATTCTTAACAAGAAGCTACTTCACGTTTTGCTCGTAAAAGGCACTTAAATAAAGTACGTTTGCTTTCAAAATCCTTCTAATGTTTTTGTTTAATTGAAGGTAAGGAACTCAAAATAGATTTTATGCCGATATTGGGAGCAAGACAGTAGAGATCCCCGCCGGTGCATTATAAAGCACAGGTATAACTTTAGTATATAATTAGAAATAGATTTAAAACGATATTTGAACATGGAATAATGCTGCGTCAAGAGATAAATTCCTAACCTGTTTTCTTTGTTACGGATGTGACGATAAGGCTGATAATAATCTGCACGCAAATCGACAAAACCGACATGTTTCACTACATCGTAAATAGACGAATACAACAATACATTTTCCATTCGTAAGAAATTATTTCTAACTTTAGCTATTCATTTTTCATTTTTCGTTCCGCCAAGGCGGAAAATGACCCTTTTTTAATACCATCTAGTCAATTTGAAAAAAAGGAAATATATACTTTAGATTCTTTTCATTGATATTGCTCCCTATTTGTTATCAATATTATAATATAACATAAAAGTACAGACAATACGATTCCGAAGTTAATAAAACGAAACCCAGAATACCTTTCAAGCTTGAGGTGTTATTAAAAAAGTTTTCTTCTACCAAAACTGAGCGTTACTTTTGTAAATTTTGTGGAAATTTTCTCACATCATTTACATTCCTGGATTAATATGAAATTCATGATTTCAGTAAGTAAGTTCGCAAACAGCTTCTCACTAAATATACAGTATATACTGAATTGTTTTTAGTACCACATTATCAAAATAATAAGTTATCTATTGGCATTAACTTTGCCTTCTTTTTCTTTAGTAGTAACTATTTAAATTTCAAATTTTTGACCATACCTTGTATGTATTCCCCCATTCAGAATTTCTATAAATATAGCTTGGAGCTGTACTCTACTTAAGCAATATATTAAAAGGTCATTTATAAAATCATCATAAAAAAACATTTGCTCACTATAATTGACATAGATTTACCTATGCATATACTGACAGAATTTGTACATATTACAAAAAAAACGCACTATCCAAACTAATGTTTTCTGTTGTTACCAGCTTTAAACCGAATTACAATGCGTTCAATCTCTGAAATGAATACAAGACTATCCTACAGGATAAAATCTTGATGAACGCAAAACAAGAAAAGGAAACATTCGACCATTGGCAATTCCTTTTTATCCCTTTCGGTCCTACCTAAGAACATGATTGTTCATCTCCTTTGCATCTCTTTCATTTTCTCTACTTTATAAAGCACAGCCGCCACCGCCGACCACCACCCACACCCAAAGATACTTTTCCTGTCATACGAAATTATACCAACGTGTGAATAGAATGACCATCATCTACGAAAAATCCCTTCCCCTTCTCCATTGGATCCCACTGACTGACTTGCAACGTATCACCCTCTCTAATATGGGAGAAAACCCGACCGAAAAACGGGGGTGAATCAGGATTCAAGTAGAGGACTCAATGAGGAGAGAATGTAATTCGAGCCGCCAAGGAAGACGAAGGTTCCAAAGGATAAGTAAAAGTGGAGGTAATGATGCTGCTATAGGAACACAATATTGGAGAGCACATTTTCGGTGCGAATTTTCCTGACTACACAGGGAGGGAAGTACCGTAGTATGTTGTTTGGCATGGAGGGGTGGCTATTCGGACCGTGTAAATAAAATTAAACAAGAGGGGGAGTCCAAAGATTTGAGGCTATGGAAATCTCAACCTCCAAATTTACGTTCCTTTCGTATACGTCTGCTTATATGTCAGTGGACAAAAAACGGGAGAAGGGAAGATTCCTATAATAATTGTGTATTTTTGGGGGTGTTTTTGCGTGGTGGGACAGAGGAGCAATGTAAGGCGAATTCATTTTGTGCCGCTTTACTCCACACACATCATCCCGACACAGGGTGGAAAGCGCATGCTCTCGTTTTTCTTATCACCCCACTTTAACTCCCCTTACATATTGCATACAAAACAGGCGGCACAGGGTGTAAGGGAAGACATTTGAAAATGTGGCGTAATAAGGAAAGAAGATTTGGGTCTCTCTCTTATGGTACGTATGCACCTTGACTATCTCAAAGTCGCATTCTTAGTTGGTAACGAAAAGTCGGACTCGCAATGCTCCTCTACTGCTTTGTGTTACAATGTTATTATGGAAAACATCTTCGTACGGTCACGCGCGCGTAAAAGACGCTCCTGATTCCCTTTACTACACACGTTGCTTTTACGCCAACGAGTCGACTAAGTAGTGAGCATTATTTTATATTTTATATACATATATAATCGTGCGTGCGTGTGTGTATTCAATGGAATAAGTTCGTCTTACATATGGACAGTGGAGAGAAAACTGACCGATCGCCCTCATCATCGTCGTATACACACTTGAACCGTGTCTCAAGTTACCCCACCATCGGAAAATTTTCTTTAACTTACGGAGTAAAGCTTTGCTTGGATCCTAGAGGAAGGATAAGGACTCAAGTAAGCTGGGGTGGTGCTGGCGACGACGGCAACGGAGTACACTACCACTGGCCATCATCATACTATCAAAACTCCAACAACGTTTGACTCCTCTTACCTTTAAATTTTCTCCTTGTTCTTCTTCTTTATCGTCTTGTTCTTCCTCATTTTGGGGGTGTTTTTTGTTGTTGGTGTCGTCGTCGTCGTCATATCCTCCTCTCCAGGAGTTCCTAGGCAGTTAATGCGGTGTGTGCAGAGCCCGATGCGGTGGTGGCTGTATCTTCTTTTCGTTACGATATATTCCTACGAATCATTCTTATACGTTAGCCTGCTTTGGTAGTACTAAGGAGTTATCCTTATATAGTGTCGCTACCCAGTATATCGCATCACACTGTACGGAACAGTCTTTCGGACGAGAACGACTAAGGATGTACTCTCCGTTCGCTCCTGGTTTCTACACTCTATACTTTGGCTCAACGTCTTTTTCGTGATAGTTTTGATTCGACTTACATCTCTTGCTGGGAAGACATAACGTATACGTGTATATCTGCTACATCTATCTATATCTTTTACTTTCGTATGTCGTGTATATATCTAAGCGGGATGAGAAAATTTTATTCGCACGAAAATATATATAAAAGGAGTATAGTTACCCTCCTTGGGAGACATTCGTCTTAGATCAGCCCATCAAGATGCTTCTTGGCTTTCAGCTCGACTGCTTGAAAGGATATCACTGGACTTCTGGATAACGGCGATTCCAGTCTTTCAGCCGATGTAGTGCAATGAAGGTGTTGACTTATGTGTTGTGTGAGGTGTTTTGTTAACAACCATAAAAAGTAATACAAAAATAAATATTAGTAAAAAGTATTTTTAAAAAAAGAATGACTAAATTCAAAAATGAAGGAAATATTTTTGCGTAAACAGAGATTTTTTAAAAAGTGTATATCCAAGTGAAATGTGAATTTAACTGGAAAAAAGATTTATTCGCTTTTAATATAATTGAAAGGTGGAAATTATAATTTAAAATGTTTTCTAATATTTTTGTGAAGATGAAGATTAAATACTTCAAGATCCTTTTTGACTACTTTATTCTGATACCGTTTTCAACTGAAACTACATAAAACTTACTTTATAACTAACTTGAATGGTGTATTTTTGTTTAAAGTTTGTTTGGAAGTTAGTGCAGTAGCCACAAAAAAATAAATACGAAAAAATAAAATAATATTATGTGTAAATAGAAATGTTAACTATGGCTTATTATGCACGGTGAAGCAATCTGCTTTTTTAAAAGACCAAATATCTGATAGAAACTTGGCGCAATTTCAGTTAATTTAAAGACGTTCTTGATGTGGATGTTCACAGCTATGATTATGAAATTCAAATCAATTATATAAAAAAAATATATATTACTAAATGTGCTCCAAATAAAAAAAAAGATATGTTGTAAATACGTAGAGTGTGTGATTTGTAACAAACGTTAAGTGACTTGAAATTATTGTGTATTTGTTGAGACTTTCACTTTCAATGAATGTATGTATTCACGTGTTACTATCATCATCCTACCTATCTGCACACTGGTGGAGAGAGAGGAATATTTACAAACAGTGATTAACGGTAATTGAATTTCATTCTGATTGCATTTAAGACGAGCATGATATGTGTGCATTGGGGGAATATCAAAAGGAATTTTTTTCCTATTTAAATACACTGCTACCCACCTATATATGCTCCGTATGTGTAGTGAATGCTTTTGATTTTTCGGTTTTTGGTATGTACTTCAATTACCTTTTTATGAGCACAGAGTGTAAAAGGAAATTCTTTTAGTAGGTACATTTTAGTAGAAAAAAAATTCAACAAATCGTTTTTTTCTTGCATCTTTTTATTCAACCTGCTAAAAAAGTTAAAGTAAATTATGTAGTAAATTAAAAGTGTTGAAAATTTGTATTTCTAAATATCAAACTGCACAACTTTCGAAAGTAAAATTTACATAATGAAGACTGTACAAAGCAGTATTTAATCCAACGCAATGCAGTATTTAAATATTTTAAATAACAACCCCTGTTCTTTACTAAGACACGAAAACTACAAGATGACGATAACTCTGATTTATTACAATCATAATGTGACATTTTATTCTCTTCTTTGAAAACAAAATTAATTAAAAAATTCCGCATATGCTTTAAAACACCAGTTTTAAGTAATCAAGAGCCAAAGATTTGGAGTAGTTCGCCCTGCCTTATTATCAATTCTAATCATTCAAATATTCAATTTATGTAAATATGCAAAAATATTTTCTGGTTGTTTGTGTCATCCATTAATTAACGCCAATACATGCTGTACAGATACTATGGGACAGATGAAATTTTATCTGTTTGTTAATATTGTAATGTAGTTTGACCTACAGGATCCGAATCTCTAAATTTTTATTACAAGTTATCAATTCCTTATGCTACTTTGCTGCTGTAAAGTCAATCTACCGCCGTATTTTAACTGACGGTCGTGAATTGTGACTCCAACAGTTCATTTTTGTTACTTTTGCCTTGAATGTTACCAAACGAGTTTTATCTTTCATACAAACTATTAAAAGTTTTTTGTGTAATTAGCTTCAAAGCATTAAATTAAAAATTAAATACAGCATTCATTGGGTCTGTGAATAGTTTTTCAAAACTTTATAACAACACGAATTTGTTTTTACAATCTTCCAAAGTATCGTACAATTTTCCAAAGTCTCGTACGATTCCTAACTAATGTATGCTTTTATTTTTTTATGGCTAAAAAATATTAATTTGTTTTTCTTGTTTGTTTCTGAAACAGTTAACCTTATCTTCCTTTAGTATCTACAGTTTTTATTTTAGAAAAACCAAATAATAGACACACTACAAATAACAAGCTGAACATTATAATCCTGAACTACACAGGTTAGCACATATTTTATTGCTTTCAGTTTGGTCCAATTTCAGCTTTAAACTATATTTGTATTTTTTTAATTTTTCCTTGTATTATAATATGATCTACAAGTTTTCTCTATGATTTTTCAAATACCTTTGAGGGGTTGGAAATATTGTATTAACTTTCATAAAACTTTTTTATTGAAGTCTGAAATATATTTTAGGTTTGTACGATTTTTAAGAAGTTGTATAATTTTTTTTCCGCATAGAAATTAATGTCAACTTTAATATTACTCTACCATATTGATTATTTTATATATAGGATGTATAATGTATATGTGCAACTATACAGCTGAAACATTATTAGCAATAATAAAACACTTTGTGAATAGATTCTCGGTGGAGGCTAAAAATAAAGTTAAAAATGTTAAGGTGCCCTTAGGGTTTATTCAATTTTTGGAGAAGCGCATCATTAACTTTCCCTTAAAATTTTCCAAAAATATTGTTGTTTTATTCCACAAAGTATATTATACGGTTAAATAATGTAAATTTTCTCCTGAAAATGGCACGAACGTACATTTATATAAATTTAGTGTATTAAATTAATTCAAAAAAACAATATAGTATTAATTTGTTATTTCGTGTTTAAAATACTAGTGCCGTCGAACGTCCAAATAACTGGTGAGTGAATAATATACGGTGTGCAGCAAAAATGAGGGTACCTTACCTTTGAAGCACTAATGTTTTCGGATATATTAAATAAACAACTGTTAAAGATTCCTGTTTTTCTACAATCTTTTTTATTACAATACACGTTTCTATTATATGCAAAAAAAGAAAACATTAGCGACATTTCCAAACAAAAAACAAACGAAATAAAAATGAAATTTCATCTCAACACAGAATAGCAACGGTCATAGCACCCCTGCAGAGATGTGGCAAATAATTAACACATTATATTGATAAGAAAAGAAAAATGGACACTTCTTAGATATCTGTGAAGTCTCAAAACTTCTCTTAACCGCGGTAGTATTGAGTATACGAGTGTTTTCTTGAAATCGGGGAATATTTCCCTCTACTGCTTCAAAAATCACATTGTGGCTTGGAACTTGTTTCTAATTCCATGTTTCCGTAGGTGTTTTTCTAAAAAATCTCACGAATTCCCAATGGGGTTAAGCTGAGGGCTTTATGGAGATGCTTCCAATAAATGAGACGTATTATGTATATAATCCACATTTCAACACCAACAGCAGTTAATTTTGGATCACTATGCTGTTGTAAGTAGTTAACATTGCCAAGTTTCTTTTTTCTTCATACTTTAAGGAGGCGTTCATCAATCCCAAATATATTAAACTTGAACTTATCGAAAAATATTACTTTGCCCCAAAACTCAATTCCTTTATTATTGTATTGATTTGAAAACTTTATTCTTTTACTGCTATTATCTACACTAACAAATGATTTTTTACGAGCCTCCAATGAATTCTGGTAGTATTATTAGTGCACTTACAAATTTCTGTACCATAGCCTTTATTTTTCGCTCGTCTCTCTGTTAGCTTACGAGGCCGTGGTATATTTTCTGTTCTATTTTTCTCATTATGGTGATTAACTACTGTCTAAATCATTTCCTTCTCTCCCTAATTTGCATATTTCTCGAAACTATTCATTTCTTTTTGATTATTTTTCTCTGTTTAGTTATTATTTCTTTTTTACCCTTTTCGTAAAATTTATTTATTTTTAATTTATTTCGCTACTTTTTTTTAACGAATGCATAATTTTCACTAAAACTGTTGTAACTAGTTGTTTGTCGTATGTTGGATTGCACATATCACTGATAAAGGATAATGACCTCAGGTTAAATTCCCATAAAATCTTTTTGTATAATTATTTCTTGCCCTAACATTGATGTATCTATGTTTCTCTTCGCTGTGGTAGATGATATTCAGTTGAAATACGTGAGTAGGGTAAAAAATTTAAAAATAATGCCTAACTTGTGATTACACTTCATCTATCGTAAGGAAAGTGTATGGATACATTATAAAGTCTTTGGCTATTTGTTAAACTATTTACGAAAATCGACCCGAACGAAGCCCGTGAAATCTCTAACCATATCAATATTTACGTTTCGTTTTCGCATGTAGACTTAGTATATCCATCAGTAGACTCTTCATGCTCAAACAAAATTAGTATTAGATTTGTTTTCGTCTTACGTCCACATGACCATACTTCCCCATATGGTCCATCTGTTCTATAAAGACTACTCTCTGAAGTCTTGTCTCATGTTTACAGATAATTATGCTTTCTTCATCAAATGATCTACATTAGAGAATCAATCTATATGCATCAGTGTAAGTATTTTCTGCATTCACTGAACGTCCAACTTGCTTCTCCTGCGTTTTAATACTTTGGTTGGAGAGCGTTTTCACTTTATTCGGACACAAGCACTTATTTTGCAATTATTGTTATATACCTTCCACATCAGATATATTTAGTTCCTAAGCATTTTAAATTTATCTATTACTTTAACTTTAATGCAATAAAAGACACGCACAACTAAGCCTCAGTAGGTAAACTGCTGTTTGAATTTGTTTACTGTATTGAGAACTTTTTGATAAATTATATATAGTTTATCAGTCAATACCTGTATACTTCAATACCTGTTTACTGAAGTAAACATAAAATATAATATACTTGCTACAGCTGAAAATTATAAAGGAAGTTTGGGCGAAGTTGTTTATGCAAAAGTGTCCATTAAAATGTAAGTTAAGAAATCTGCTTTACTATCTTCTAATTTCTTCTTTTTTTATCCTAATAGATAATAAAATTTGCAGAATAAGAATTTACACCAGCTTTTAATTCAAAAACTGTCATCATTTTTGCAAAACATTTTCATTCTTCGAAAGAATTTTTTCTTCATATTTCATGCCCGCTGTCCGGCATTAGTCAGAATATTTGTGATAAAAAAGTTCGCTATTTTGCCTCAAATGATGATATTAAAAGCAAGTAAACTGGACAATGTCTTGAGCTGGAATTGAGGGCGTGCGTCATTCGTTTTATATTTATCGCAAGTTTTTTCAAAGTCATATCACTTCACTCTGTATATTCTGGGTATTCTGGGTATATACGCCCACACATTTCTTAAGTAATTTGATAATTTTATCTGAAGACTTTTAGAAGGCGTTGAAAAGATTAAGAGGTCTGCAACAGCCGGATGGTTATTTTTTTGGAGGTGGAATTTTTATTATGATTTAAATTGAAATTAATTTGACACTCAAAAGTTATTTTATTAATTAAACTAATACTACAACTACTACTGCTCTCTTGGCTTGCTTGTAATTTCAATAAATTTTCTTCCAGGTAACACCTTATCGACGACACATCCTACAAGAACGTCGTTCGAGTTAGGTAAGTTTTACTTTTTCACCTTTTATACATTTAGAATAAAAATTAAATTTAATGCGATACCTTCTGCTAGCCATGAAGCTAACAATGGTCCTTCGACTCCCAATTTAATAATTTATACGAATTTCTTCTTTTTTTTTACATTAGTGAAATGGAATACAAAATATCTTCTTAATACCTACCAAAGCAATTAAGATCACTCACAATAAAGTAGAGCAAGAATTTTGAAAACTTTTTGAGTTGCGGGCAATGTTACTACTTATTTACGACCCCAATATTCGTGTTAAAAATTAGGGGCTGAAATTTAGATATTGATGCAAACTTCTATTATTAGTTAATTTATAAACTTCGTAGGTTATGCTAGCCAGCTGTGTACCTATTAAGGATGTAAATTCATAACTTCATAGGTAAAATCTTTTCTTAAACATTTCGGTTTTCTTCGAAAGGCTCCATTTCACCGAATTGTTGCCAAAGGAGTCAAAAGTTTTATAATTTTTATGTGGTAGTTTTTCCTTAGAGGAAATATAATAAATGGGCTGAATTTAATGGTTAAGTAGGTTGTAATAAGAGAAAAAATCTACATATTCGTCGAATTAAATATATCATACATTTTTTGAAAAAAAAAATACTCTTTTAGAATATCTTTTTCCTGAGGTCCTTCCTTGGCATAGTACATATAGGTAGCTCGATTCCCGAAGTTTTAACAGAAATAACAAAAAAACCAAAATTTAACTTTTAGTAATTACGTCGATATGTGAATGAGAATTATTTAGTAACTCTTATGACATTTCTAAAACTATTTTCTGCTGATTAATTTTGAAGATTATTTTTAGTATAATAAAAGTTTCCAAATATGTAATTGATTTCCAATGATTTTTTCACAGGAAATATTGCAAATGTTTCGAGTTATTTCCGCCGATATTGTTAAAATCTGTATTTGAATTATGAAATTCACCTGTTATTTTACGAATTTAATTTCACACTGCTACTCAGTGAGAATTGATTTTTTTGTGAATAAAGGCATATAACCTTTTTAGGGGACCTACATGCCTCTTTTGAATTACCATAAACAACTAAATTTTTGAATGCAGTTTCTTGGATTTTGTCAATTTAAGACATTTTTATCACGGAAATTAAAAAATAATAAGAAAACTTTAATAGCAAAAAATCAGTTCGAGAGGGTAATGTTTTTTTTCGACTTTTGTATATTATTGTTTGTATTAAATTTATATCTAATACAGTGGAGGCTCTAACCGCATTGGTGTTTCTTCATATTTCTTCAATTAAAAATATTACTCAGAAATATGAGAAGAACTAGTTTATTAATTTATATAAAATGAACTCAAATAATATTTTGATATTATATTTGCAAATAAAATCAATAAAGTAAAAGCAAATTATTCGAAGGAAATTTCTCTAAAGTTCAATTAGGGAAATCATTTATAAAATCTTGTTAAGAAAAGTTTTCTTAATAGTTAGTTTGTCCACCGTCCGATTGAATTGTGGCAAACATTCTTTTGCATAATTTCATTACCCATATTCTCCCAGGTATTTAAAAGTACAGTCCTTAAACTGCGTAAATTGGCATATGGTTAGGCATTTCTATAAATTTCCTTTCTCATTATACCCCATATATTTTCTATGGGGTTAAAGTCAGAACTGTATGCCGATCTACCCATAAATTGAATATTTCGGTCTTAAAACCAGTCAAGAGAATTTTTGACGATATGCACGGCAGCATTGTCCTGCTGGGGTAGAAAGTCATTCGCACCAACACTCTCTTCTAGCATTACGTAATTCTTTTCTGAATTCATTTTAAATGTAATAAAACATAATTTTGCTTTTGTCGTCGGAAAGAATTACTCAGTTTCAGTCTTCTATCAAATCCTTATGATTTCTTGCGAACGTTAGACGGCAGCCTTGTATTTGGGCTTTAGGAGCAGTTTTTTACTGGTTTCTTGTAAACCAAAGTTTTAGTCACTGCTAGGTTTAATTTTGCAATAATTTGTGCAGCTATCAATCGCTGTTTTGTTGTTTCAATAGGAATTTGACTTACTTGAAGTTTCTCTTTTAGTGTTTATCTGTTTTTAGAAAATTTCTCATAGTACATTCAGAAGAATTAATTACCTTTGCGATTTTCCTATTTGACATTTTCTATTTTTTTATAGCTCTAATTTTTATTTTCTCCCCTTCTTTAAGATACTTTCCTCTAGACATTAGAATATTTTTATTTTTTAGAAATCCCCTTACAAAATAATTAGTAAAATAAAACATAACAACTGTATAAATTTGAAATTCCCGTGAAAATTTTTTAACAAAAAGGTATCGGAAATATTATTAAATACTCCTATGCTACTTTATCTAAATTATTGTATTTTTAACTCGTTTAACCAAATTTCCTCCTTGAAATTGGAAAAACAAAACTCTTTACTTTCACACTGAAAACCTAAAATGCAAAAACAAGTGTTTGTAAGAAATACAAGCGCAGATTATGTTATCATACTACAGTTAAGTAATAAAAACATCAAGCCCTTGTTTTTAGCTATAGGATTTTTTTAAATTTTTGAGTGCGCTTAAGTAAATTTCTTCCACTGTATATAATCGCTATTAACACTTAAAGGACCGATATTTTTTACTCTTTTTCTACACGCATGTAAAAAACATACTTTTTAACTGTAATTGTAATAAATATATAAATATAAATTAAGTACCACACAATTTAATAAAAGTAATCACTTCTTTGTTATTTCATCGGTTTTTTAAATACATAACTCATAGATATGTGATATATCAAAATTATTTCAGTCGTGGTAATAGAAACTTAATGATACATATTAATTACTTAAAAACGAGATTTCTTGTTGCCAGTCCTTTAATTGTTAATATTTATGCTTGTTACCGACGGTCTCAGTGCTTCCAAGCATCTTGTTTTTCATCACTGTTCTGTTCGTGCAGATAGTTGTTTAAGGGCTCAAAAGAGATGGAAATCTTACTGTACAAGATACGAAGATGGGAAAAATCTTTGCAGCTTAATGTCCTTAATTTTTGTTGAATGACAACAGCAATGTAGCCCTATTGTGGTGCAGGAAATTTTTGTCCCAACGTATTAGAAAAACGTTTAAGATAGGGTTTTTTTTCCAAAATACAGTACTACGCAACTTACGCGAAAACTGCACGTGTAGTTAATCAATTCCCAGAGAGTTTATAATATCAAAATTTTCACCTTCTCGGTCTCCTACCATAATTATTATGTGATTTTTTAGAAAATCCCTATTCTCTCTCTCTCTTTCTCATATAATTTTTGGTCTGTCTCATGGAGATCTATCATGGCATGCTTGTTTGGTCGCTTTAACTGGGATACCCCGTATATATGTTAAAAATTAAAAAAAGGTGTTAGTTAACAAATTATATTTTTTAAGGTATTGCCTAAGCTCAGGGGACAATTCTATGATGCACAGAGAACATCTTAGGGGGAGGCGAATTAGGGAAGAGGAAATTGGGAAAATTTAACCTGACAAATGTCGCAAGTGAGCCATACCTTTTGGCATGGAATTACTGTGCAACATCCCCGTGGCTTCGCTTGAACAATTCTTGTAGTTTTAGGAGACGAATCCTTTTTTTGTTTCCAAAAACTTTTCCCAAGGATCTGGTTTTCTCCAAAAATTTTCTCCAGGTGACTTTGTTACTCCAAAAACAAATAAAATACTACATTTAGCATATAAATTAAATTTTTACAAAATAAAGTAAAAATTAAAAAGGATTTCGCATTATAATCCGGATACACATGAACAAATTTTGACCAACCCTGTAAAAAACGGCATAAGCTCCAATTATTAACACATTCAAGAATTAATCACATCGGCGACCTTTAACTCTTTGACTTTGAGCTCCTGTGTTAGTCACTGTTAGTTACAGTCCCGTGAACTGATGACTAGAAAACTAAAGTTGTTTTCTGTTGTTACCTCAAGCTCCACTAGAGTGGAGAATTTGTTTAGATGCAATTTTCTTAGAACTCATCGGAAGATTTTCCACCCAACTTTTCAGTCAGTTAATTTGAGGGATCCTATGTACATTTATTCAATTGGATTAAAACATACAGCATTCTTCTACCCCATTCGATGAAATCCACAAAGACGGTAATTACATTATCGAGAAATATTAGAAACAGTTCATACTGGAAAAAATCTTCAGAAATAGCGTTCCAAATCAGAAACAATGCTCCAGTGCTTTCTTCCCACCCGTGGTAAATCCATCAATTTCCGTTCCGTTCGCAAATGTTTATTCAAATCATGTTCTGTTTGCTTAAATTTCCCATTCAATTACATCAATATACCTTGGAACTGGAGAAACCTATCAGGATTTGTGAAATCCTAGTGACAACCAATTACCACTCAAATTCAGCAGAAAATCGCAAATTGAAGATGAATTAGATCTTTCAGGTCGTCGAAGCAGTGTTCAAACAGCTCCGCAGAGGTATAATTTCTTTGTGTGCAAGATAGGTATTCCGATTCAGGCTATTTTATATGGTCGAATACCCGCGAATCGCGAACCGGGGAGAATTCTGGAGAGCCTCTCCCCATGGCAATTTTCATAAACAGTACAGCAATGACCTGACCACCACAGATAGGTATCCATCAAGTCCGCCTTCTTGATGAAATCGGTCGGCAGCCAATGGTCTTCACGTAACGAGACGAGATAGTAAGCAACGTCACGGCTGGTGAATATTTCTGGATGAATCAATCTTATAGCTTAAACGAAACCCCAGGCCCCAGCTTCCTCCTACTTGTGCAGGGAGTCTGAGGCCGGCACAGCCGGCCTATGCACGCCAAATACTTGTTCGGCTTTCATCATATTCGCTCAGTAGCGCTCACCTATTGGAAATAAAAACGCACAGACACTTGTGCACCTGTATACCTGCCTACTTCCTACCTGTACCCATCCCCCAGACGGGGGGGCTTACGTATGCCTCCTGAATTAAGCAGAAATCTCGGCAACCGCCTTAGCTTGGCCCAGTAGAGGGGAAATCTAAGGTGGGTCTCCGGCCTAAGGTGAATTCTGTCAAAGCTTTTTTGATTTATTGCGATGGAAGCTGGGCTTAATGTTCACCTCTTCCGCCACACAATGCCCCAAGAGTCGCGCACGTTATACTTCGCTACATCCGCCTAGACTACTATGTTGCGGCGCGGGTGGGTGACTTTGCCACTTGTTCTCCTTGTTCCGGGCCAATTTAGTGCCGCTGACAAAAATCTAGGGAGCAACAAAAAGCCGGAACTACTGTTCAAAGACTGTGGACGGCGCGATATACACCTCGTCGGTTGTAACGGCTATTGGAGCATGCAAGTGACTTGAGCCTGTTCGTCGAGCGCAGATTTTTCATTTGAGATTGTCCAGCTAGTGTTGCGGGAGGGTGGAGGAGGAGGAGATGGCATCAAGAGAACCCGAACTTAGTGTCCACTGGACATTGAGGAACAATGAGTTGCCGTGCAAATGTTCGTTGATTGCAGCACGAGGAGATCGAAGCATCGACCGCTGATTAAGCGATTAACAATGGACCGGATATGAGGAAGTAATACTCCATGTCCAGGTCTCTCTGACTTTGTAGGAAATTTGCGTTGTTTTTTTGTCGTCGCTGTAATGAAAGACACTGTCAGGAAGGAAAAGATTGGTGGGCGGTGGAGGTGACTGCGGTGGACACTGTGATTATTATCTGGAGCAGTCAGTTCTGGTCCGCGAACAGGTTGAATAGTTACGTTACGGCGGATTCTGGAAGTGTTTGGAATAAATTAGAACAAGAGATGATGATAGCTACTGAATTGGGAATGCCTCGGTGGTTGTGTCTCTACCAGAGCACGGCTGACGACGACGATGTTTTTCGCAGAGCTCTGAATGTCCAGTGCAGGATGACTTAACGATGCTCTGTTCATTTGCGTTACTTCCGCTTCAAATTTATTCATTGCAAGTTTCTTTTTTACCGTGCTGCCTTGCCTTTGCTTCCCTCTGCCGTCTCGGCACAAGCAAAACAAAGCACGAATTTATAACTTTGCGTTAGTGAAGTGGGACAGTATCGTGCTTAGAAATGATGTCCGCCATAAATTTAATGGGGTGGTGGGCTCAGGGAATAAAAGCTTTATATTAGATCTGAGTGAATAGATCCATCGCTGCACAGTGATTAGATACAGCAGCAAGATGACTTTTATTGTCCAGAGTTTTGTTTTTATCATACCAGAGACAATTATCTTAGTTATTAGACTGTGGGCACTGTCCAGTGTCCATGGGCTTTTTGCGTTCTTTTTTTTCTAGATTTCATTGGGAAAATTCTGCCAGTTAATGATTTCCGGACTTTTGAAAATTCCTCAATTAAGCGAAAGAATTATATGATGAAGCTTGAATTTAATGTGGCAAACAAGAAAAAATTGCAATCAAGATCCAAAGTATAGCTGAATTTGCATTCTTGAGGGGATTGTAGTTCTTGGCTTCAATTCAAATTATTTCACTGTGAAGCAAAACCGGTCTACTGTTTGGAATGTTTTGCATTTGAAGACACCTTAGTCAGCTTTTTTTGGCTATGTATAAAAAGCTTTAGGATCGATAGGTAGCTTTTTTTTTTAATTGTCTGAATTTGGTAAGGATTGTGGGAGAGAAACCTTTAAATAACATTACGTGAACTGTACCGTCAAATTTGTGTTCAGTTGACTGAAAATGGAGCTGGAGGGTAAATTAATAATTTGAAATTTATTTTTCTTAAAGAATTATTCGTTGCTGCCAAACATTTGTTTGATAATAAGTTACCGGGGATATTACTAATAGCAAAATAAACTTTTATTTACACTAGTTGTGATTTCTTACGTTAACATTCAAACTAAAAAATACTCATTTAGTTCAGTTATAAGATATGCCAAGAAACAAATAAATTCTTTATCTGCAAATATGACCCTTAATGGATAAATTGCCAGCAATCATTATTAAAGGACTAATAAAACATGGAAATTTAGAGTCGTTTATTTCACAGTCCCAGAAGTACTAATATTTGTTTAAGCGTTTTGCTTATTTCTGATATTTTATAAAGGAGAAATTATTTTTTTCTATAACTTTTTGTTTTATTTAAAATTCTATAAAGTAGATACATTAGGAAGTAATATGGCAATTTATTGCTTACCCATTTATGGATAAAACTTTTCCTGTGTAAGACTGTTCCAATAAAATTTGTATTTGTAAAAAATATTCATTGTACTAAAGTGAACCAATTATAATAAATATAGTAAATGTTGAATAAAAATGCAAGTAAAAAGCTGAGCTTTTAAAAAGCACCTAAGATACTGAAGAAAAAATCTTTCGTTGTCTTTCATTTCAAAATTGAAAATTAGGGATTAGTCTGTTCCCACCTGGCTCCCTCCCCCACATACAGGAAAGAACTTTGTGAGTTGCACTCAGAAAGGAAATTACTCGATAATTGCTGCGAACAGTTCTGCCTGCCTCGCTTGTTTCTTGCTTGTTTGCCAGAAAATATCAATCCTTCATGCACTTATGCTATTATAAGAATGCAGCAAAGTAGAGTTTTAAGGGTACCAATAAAAGCAAGTTATTTCGTAACTATTAGCCCTAAATTAGTCGGGATCACTTTCATCCAATTTACTACATCCTTGCTAATTGATATAATGTAATCGGGACAATTGTTGCATCCAATTAATTTATATAATATTTCCGCTTCATGTGAAATATTTTGCACGAAACTACCCCCTACGGGAGTCCCGATTAAACTATTACGCCAGATTGCGCTACAGTATTCCTTCAAACGAAAAACAATGTGGAAAACAGCAAGAAAAAACTGGATACGACGACGAAGACAAGAAAAAGTACGGAACACGCGATTTTATCTCTACTCGAATGGCTTTCAACGCCGGAAAGTAGTTAAGTATTATGTTCACCTTCTTGTTCGCTTCCGGTGCTGGTTTTAGTTGTGGGTGGCATGTACTTGTTACCCTCACTGCCTGGATCCGGAAATGCTCTCGATTGAATACCCCGCCCTTTTCCTCACACGAGATCGAATTGAGGGTAATTAGAAGGAAAACACCCAAGTGATTACAATTAGCGCTGGGGTCTTATTTTGACCTGTGAGAAAGTTTAGCCTAAGATGGAAAACTTATTTGATTTCGTGACACTGATTAAGGTGATAAATGTGTTTTTTCAGGCACGTAAGGTACTGGAAAACTTTTAATTAAGACTAATTATTTTAAGGTGAATTAATTTTCCTTTAGATAAGTATAACATTCTAACTTCATAGTTTGAATTAACGAAGGTGTCGAGAAATATTCATATGTACAGTCACTTACCCAGCTTTCCCTAATTTTTCACGGCGATCGATGGATACACCCTCTTTCCTTGTGTTTTCCAAACTATTCGGAAACTATTAAAACATTAAATCAAGCGTGAAACAAGATGGTTGACCTCAGCAAGGATTCTACCGGAAGATTTATAGTCTTAAGAAACCGTCTTTGTGGTCACTGAAGTATCTTTCCAATTAAACTTGCCCGAATTCATGGCATAGTCTCGCTGTTCTTGCAACCTTAACTCACACCCACCCTGATTTTGCAGACATAAATAATCAGAGACAAATTAGAAGTAGAGTTAAGAAATTTCCATTTAATTAACTTTCCAAAATATCCCTCAAATTGGAACAAAACAATCCTGTAAAAACAGAGGGAAATTTCTTGACAATGAATTTCTTCTTTAGCGCCTGGCCCACCTAACAAAAACCAGAAGAACAGATCCTTCAGAATTCCTCGTTGTTCGAGACCTAATTCCAACAGCAGTTCCCTTTCCTCGTTTTCTTAAGATTACCCTAAGAATTTGCTTAACGGCTGGTTAACCTCTTAAGTACTTACCCTTAAGATTTCAACCCTACAACAAAATCGAGTAAATCGTCTATAAACATTTATTGCGACATGATATCGTCCATCACCTCTGTCATCGCCGACCGTAACAGAGGACAGGGTTCATAGAGGACAAACAGCCTCAAGAGAATCCCTTGAACAACGGAGACAGAAATGCTACTAAGACGTTTATTGCTGTCACAACCCCCCAAGGAGACACCTGTTGCATCATCTTCTTAAAGACACCCTTGGCTTCCGGTGACTATCTTGTCACCCTATGTTCACTGAGTTTGCGAACATTTAGGGATAAAATGTTCTCAATCACGATAGAAACATGGAAGGGCGGCATGCAAAATGGTTGGAGGCATTTCTTTCCAAAAGAACAACAAATTTTTGTGATGTTACAAAAAAAAACAAAATCCCCATAGAGAAAGAAGAGGGTTACGTTTTGGAAAACACCGAAAGAGCAGTCTGTGTCGTGTCCTTCGAAAACGTCTTCGAGTTATTCCCTTCTGGCTGGTGGCTGATTTTTTGCGAGTATCCCTAAGGGAATGATAGCAAAGTGTAACCACTTCAGCTTTAAGATGATGACAGATTTATCAAGCCTACCACTGAAGAGGAGTTGAAATGCAACTTTTTGGTATATTTTTTTCGATGGGTTTTGCAAATTTTTCCTCTCTTTTTCGGACTTCTTATTCAGAAAGTGGAAAAATTGCCGGAGGCTAAATTACGACACTAGCTAGTGACAATTTTCTTCCTCTTATGGGTTTTCAGACATTTTGAACAAAAAATGCGAGCGTTCCAAATGAGTGGTAATGAATGCTGGAGGTGATTTAATGAGCATTTTAATATTTTATGGCAGTTTTTAGGAAATAACTTCATATATGAGTGCCTGGATCCTTTAAAACCCTTTGAAGATAAACTTTCTACTAAAAAATGAAATTTGCTGAACTTTTAATATATTTCATTGGGCATATGTTTTTCTCATAAAATTTTTTCTGGAGGAGGTAGCATCGAATCTGTTAAACTGTTAAGATTTTCCTGAGTTGTTATCTGGAAAAATAAGAGACAAATTTTTGTTATTCTGTTTCTGCTTTCCAAAATTTCATTTTTAAAATTTAGAGGCAGGAGTAATCTTCAATAAGAAATGAAATTTCACTATAGCTGTGATTTTTTTTGGCAACAGTGTTATGAAAGCTGAAAAGAACGGTTGAAATTCATGGAGTATAGAATTAGTTCTTCTTCTTCAGTTTTTCTCATTTTAAGCAAAGCTG
The DNA here is from genome assembly GCA_006980735.1 of Dasypogon diadema. Classification (NCBI taxonomy): domain Eukaryota; kingdom Metazoa; phylum Arthropoda; class Insecta; order Diptera; family Asilidae; genus Dasypogon; species Dasypogon diadema. The sequence goes on along the minus strand of QYTT01093963.1, from coordinate 42,008 downwards.
TGAAAAGTAAAGGCCGTAATGGAGGTCGTATTCAACTGCACGTAGCAGCCGATGGCGACCGTGCAGGACGGCCGACTGGCCTTTCACTGGTAGTGCAGGTCGCGGTGTTTGTAGAACCAGTCCACGGGCCTTCTCCTTGCTTTGGAGGGTTGCAGGAAAGCTGGGTCCCGCGTTGGACTGGCAAAACTGGAGTGATGCCGGGATGCGTGAGCCTACAGGGTAGTCCCGCGGGACTCTATTCCTTTATTCAAAATTTATCGTTCATTTTAGGACATCTTTCCCTTTGGTACTTTTAAATTCAAAATTTTTGGGCTGTTGTTGGAGCTTCCACTTACCTGGGGCACTTTCCAACTTTGGCATTTAACATTTTATTTTCAAAATTTTTGTGAAAATTTTACTTTTTATCATTTTTACCTTTTGGACTTTTTTCAAATTATTTAGGAATAGATTACTGTGCTGTTAAGTTTTTGCTTTGTTAGAACTATTGTTTGTGTTGATCTTAATTGTTCCTTTTAGAGTCTTTTATATATATTTTTGTGTCTTTTTATCTTACATTTGTATTAAATTTCCTGTCATCTTATTCTAGTTCTTGTGTCTTTTTATATGTAATAACATTTGTGTGCCTTTTGCTATTATTTTTGTGTCTTTTATATGTATTGTGTTGTGTCTATGTTGTATCGTTTTATATATCTTTTGTGTGTATAATTTGATAGGGTAGCTAGAACTGCCATTTTTGAGTTTTTTTTTCCTAATATTTTTCAATAAAGTGACTAGATACATACAAAATTATTATTTTTCACGTTTTCTTTAGTTTTGTCTGTTTCATTAAAAAAAATACTGCATGTAGATTTTGGGGAACACAGAAACAATCCCAAATCATAATTCTTCTCATATGGCTAGGGGTGAAGCTACAAAACAATATTGTTTTGGAAAAAACACTAAAAAGAAACTGCGAAAGCAAAGAAAAGTTCCGAACAACCGCAATTAGATTTGATATATAATCTAAGATAATAAACCCCGAAATAGATTCAAAAGTTCATTGAAATGAATAAGCACACTTGTGAATGCAATTCCAGTAAGAAACTTAAATATCTTACAATATAAAAACATTAAGAAAAAAAGCAGTTGCAGCCTCCATAAACGCCCCATACAACAACTCTTTAAACACTTCACTATTCATCTCAAGCCATGAGAATTCCACAAGCCAGATGTGCCTTATAAACTTACATGTGCATATGCATTGTCAACATCAACAAATCAAGAGTCACCCCAACGAATAAGACAATTACGTGCCTTATGCTACTGCCTAAAACAAAAAACTAGCTTCCTGGTTGTGTTAAGTAACGCAAGAGTACACACCTGGCAGGCACGCGGATACGTCTCCAAAACTTATATTTTACCTGTTCCGATAAAATTACTTCTGAGATCCAATCTAATTGATCAAACTGGACGCACGTTATAAATCTAACTATACAACCAAATGCAGTTTTAATGGAACCTTGTGCATGGAAAATGGTCCCTCCTCCTTCATAGGTACGGAAATACGTTTGAGGTGTTACGCAGCCCGTTGAGATTTTATAGGCACGAGGCAATAATGACTGAAATTAGAACGCACTAAGCACCAAAAGAAAAAATTCGAAATGCCCGCATCCAAGTGTGATGAATACTCACGTCCTTCCGGTTCGGTTCGGTTCATGTCTCATCACTGCCGACGGACTGTATATGCACCGTACACGATTCTTATATCAAGTAATACTTGGGGGGTGATTACCAGACAGAAGTCAAAGTCAATCCACTTGAAAATACCCCAAGAGCAAAGAAACAAAAGGAATAATTGCGCACAGTACGTCATTTCTGCCATAGAATAAAGAGAAATTAACCCTTTTCCTAAAGCTTCTTAAGACCGTTTGCTTCAGTTGTACACAGAAAGGCCATGAAGATGATTTCGAAATTGAAAACCTCCTCCTAGCCGAGAAGAATGAGCTGAATAAGTCTAAATTTTTTAATTTCCGGTGGATAATAATTCTTGAGGTGAGCTTCCTACCATCCAGTTGCTGAGCTTTCGGATTTTTCTTAATATCCCATCTTTATGACGATTTTTATCTTGTTTCTCGGAAGAGGTCTATCAGATGCAATGGCTCCGGTCTTCATATCGTCCCACACTTCCCCCCCTCCACTCTTCTAACAGCACAACAAGAAAAACAGCATCCATTCTATGAATGAGCGCCGATTTAAACGTTCAGATAAACATTTTCCTGCCCATCTCTCCGTTAACTACTCTTGTAAATGCTAAAAAATGATGAAAAAAGGAAAAATTGTCGACCTGCCAACTTTCGACATTGGCGCAACCATTGCAAAAAGTAGGAAAATCGCAAAAAATGAGTGAATGGCAAGGACCAAACCACGACAGGATGATCAAGTCCTAAAAACTCTATGCAAACAGAATTTTGAGATGTCTCTCAGGATATGATGGGGACCACGGGTGTACTCACACTACAGTTGTCAGTGCGCGATCTTATGAGGAAATAACAGAGTAACTCCAGGTAACTACGTAAAATTGAGAGCATTCTGGTGGTGGGTGCGATGCGCTAGAATTCCTTTTTTTCCAGAAATTTTTAATTTCTAAAACGTGAACATATTTAACCAGGACATTTGGGGGAGTTATGCAGGTGGAGTAAAGGTGGTGAATATTATTAGGAACCGGGAGGGGGGGTCGCATCCCCATTAGAAGGTATACCCTTGCCTGGCAATAATATTTACACCAATTTCCTTTCCCCTTTTCTGCATCTCCAAAGCGTATCCCCAGAAAAATTTTGGACTCGACAACATTAAGCCCGAACTAATTGCAAGGCTTTGTGTTTTATGTGGCTCTGAACCGACTAATACAGCAACAATAGGGCAGCAGAAAAGGAAGTCTTGCAAATGCATCCTCCTCCATACCAATACCCCACATCTCGACGTAGGCCCCCCAGATGCCTTTCCTCCTTTCCTTCTTCATATGTTTGTTTGACGGAGTATTATAAATAGCATGGTTAAGGGTTCGGAGGTTTACTCATGGAGTATTGCATATAAACAGGCGCAACCACATTTGACGACGATGATTCTATCCGAAGGATATGAAGAAATGCAAACTCCTCACAATCATGAGTGCATCTACGCTACTATTATAGAAACATAACAGACCCAACTGCAGTTGAGTATCCAGTTGATGATGCACTGGCCTTATGTTTGTCAAATAGAAAAAAATAAAAACAAAAACAGCAACAAAAAGCAAATGACAATGATAAGCAGATATAAACGAAATTAGAAAACTTCAAGTACTCAATAAGGGAGCTCTCAGCCCTGGTGTGGTTCTTACTTCAAGAGTGGGACTGTCATATATAAACACTTGATGCGAAGCAAGCAGGGAAATGGGAGCCTAATTTATGCAGAGAGGGAATGGAAATCTTCAGGCGATGCATATTAAGCCAATTTGTATTGTCTTGCATGATTTCAAAAACACCTGGGATGCCACAGGATTGCCCGAGTAAAAAAGGAGTTATGGAAAGTTGAAGGTGTGCTCTTTAACTAAATTAATTGTTTAGATTTAAAGTGGGAAAAAACTGGAGTGAAGTGTGCTGGATTAACGAAGTTCTATGTAAAAGTAGTTACAGTTTAAAAAAAAATGATGTTAAGGATGATAAAGCAAAATCTCGTACTGAAATTTCATTGCAGCAAATTGTCCATCACCCTAACCGGCGATGATAATTTTTGAAATAATTTAAGCAAGGTCAAATGCTTATTGAATTTTTTTTAGGTTCCTTTAGCCCTAGTATGGATTTTCAGAAACTGGCTTTAGGGATATCCTTCTTTCTGAGAAATGTTTAGGTCCTCTAGGTGCTTGGGTTCAGGCTCAAGGAGTGTGATTTGGGGAGCCTTCTGTAGCAGTAGCAATTTACTTATTATTCTCTTATGCTGTGGCACCTATATGACTATAATAGGCATTCAAGATGTGCGCGCTTAACAATAGATTTACGCTCCGCTTCAATTGAAAATGTTCAACCGTTAAGCAGGAACCTAATTCTCGTGGTCAGCAAAATTACTTTTCTGTTTTTTTTGCATGAATCGATTATAAATATCTTGAAGAATGTGTTCCCAAAATTTTAGGGCTAAAAGGTAAATACAGAGCATATAACTACGCCAGAAGTATGATCGGGTAACTGCTGGATTTTCCTTTCCATTAATCAGTTTACCAGGTTCAGCCATACAAATAGGAATCAGGACTTGTGTGTGTAATCTGCTCTACGACGGTATTGGGTGTAGTAACGGTGGTTTTTTCAACGAAATAATGAAAGTGACAGAGAAGCATATCCGGCATTGTTTGCTTTATGGGTTGATTAAAAGCAACAATGCGACTGAAAGTGCAAGAAATGTTAATGCAGTGCATGGAGAAGGCACAATAAGCGTAAGTCAATACCAAAGGTGGTTCCAGAACTTCCTATCTAGAAATTACAACCTAAAAGAACAACGTCGTCCTGGAAAATCTGTGGAGCCTGACGAGGACCTCCTGCGAACCCTGGTGGAACAAAAAAAACCTCATCGTAACTGTTGAAGAACTAGCGCAGAAGCTAGGATTTGGCCATTCGACCATTCATCGACACATTCATGCCATTGGGAACGTCAGCAAGTCAAAGAGTTCCTTACGAACTTTCGAAGTCTAATCGCGCACAAAGAGTGAATCTGTGTGAGTGTAAACTTTTTTGGACCGAATAGTGACTGGGTGATGAAAATGGGTCCTCTACAAAAATGTCAATCGCAGAAGACAGTGGGTAAGCAAAGAAGACACCTCGGAACAGTAGGCTAAAGCAAATCTTCACCTACGTAAGGTGATGCTCTGTATTTGGTGAGATATGAAGGGTTTAGTCCACTATGAGCTGTTAAACCCAAACGAGATGATAACAGAGGAGATCTACTGCGGGCAACTTAAACATTAACAACAATGTGAGGCCTGCAACATGTATCAACGCCATCTTTACAACCGAAAAGATTAATATCTGCAATTTGGTGAACAGCACAAGGAGTTGAACATTCGTGAAACCAACTAGAGTAATTGATGTTATCGAATGATTGGTATTGTAAACCAAAAATTGGACACAAAACGACTAACTAACTTTATAAAAATGAAGAAGTTATGATATTGTACACCATCCCACCATTCTTATTCAAGATTATCACGTTTATTATTTATTTAGTTGTGTTCAAAATTTGGTTTTAATTATTAAATTTACTTGGCTTTACCTCTCGACATCATTTATCTGAACCGAGGCGTGGCAATGGGTGGATATTATATTTGTTCGTTAATATTTACATTATGCAACATTATTTGAACAGTTTCCGGGAGACATGTTAATTTAATTATTTCTTTTTTTCGATAAAATTTTGTAACTTTATCTGAGAAAATAAATTGTCACATGCCTGTTTAAAATACCTTGTACGTAAAATTTCATATTTTTGTGGGTACTAATTTAAATTACTTTATGAGTTACCGAGGTCAATAAGTCAGAATTAGTTATTTCAGTGAAACTTTTAATTCTGGAATATGCGAATAAAATTAAAAAATGAAATCTTCGTATAAACATTTTAAACTTTAAAACATTTCTGTTATGTAGTATTAGGTTGTATCATATGAAGTGTTGGATTTGTGTTCGTTCAGGCATATTGTCTTAATTATAAGTTGAAAAGTTCAAAAGATGAGTTGGACGAAAATCGAAAACGCAGTTATCTAGAAATCTACTCTTAATTATCTTTAATAAACAGGAATGATATTTTCTTGAAAAGAATCGTTACCTGTGATGAAAAGTGGAGATTTCTCGACAACAGGGAACGAAGTGGAGATTTACCCGATTGACACGCCAAAACCTGTCACTAAAGGTTCCTGTACGGTAGTCCACTAAGAGCATAATTCATTATTCCATCCTTAAACCAGGAGAACCTATTGATGGTGAATGTTGTTGTTCCAAGATAGACTTTATGCACTAAAAATCTGTGAAAAATAGCCTGAATTAATCAGTTGATATAAAAATTGTGCCTGTTTTAACTCAAGTCGAAAATAATGTTCAAAAATATCCAACACTCTTCATATAAAAATCCGACATGTCCTATAATACAACCTTATAGTTACAAGATCTAAGAAATCAGATCAGAAATCTTTTTCGCGATCTTCTTCGTCCTCATTATGCCAGCTGAAAAGAAACAGACATTTTGTATAAATAGGTTAATTATAAACAATTTCACTCAAGAGGATTTAGTAAGGTACAGGACTGACTACTCTAAAAAAGCAAGTTGTGATTTTTGCTGGCTATACAACAACAAATACACGGTAAGCACTAACAGTGATAAGACATGGTTCTTATCATATCTACCCTAAAAATACCAAATTTGCATACATGCAGAAAAAATAACTTAACCAATAAGGGTGTCAGGGCGGCAGAATCTAATAGAGTTAGGTTGCGTCTAAATTGGCAAATTTCTTGTCGTATAGAATGGATATACGAGATCCACAGTAATACACTCATAAATATAAATAAAACGTGAAAAGACATCGTTTGCATAAAAATAAATGGTAATGTCCTGGGTGACCTTTGTAGAGTGATTATTGTAAAAACTAAAAACTGAAAAGTAATGGACCAAGAATTGAACCTTGAAGAGTACCACAGTGCGACTGCACATAATCAGAAAGTTTTCCATCTGAGATGACTCCCCGGTATTTTCTATTAAAAAAAGGGTCGCGGACAAGCAAAGTAGTATCGTGAGAGAAGTTACACTGGCTCCATAAGCTTATTCAAAAGAAGCGACGGGAAACAGACGAACGAATGTGATGTTTACGACGGCAGTTTCGTAGTTGTACCTAGGTCGAAAGCTAGATTGCCGTGCACGAGCATGGCAACATATTTTACATAAATATTGCTACAGTTTCCAATATAACAATTTCTCGAAAATCTTAGAAAGAATCTTATGTTTTCTCTAGCTCACTAATAGATCGTAACTTACAAGGGGAGGCAGGTGTTAAGAACTTGCGTGAAATACCACCTAGGCATGTATTGAGTTTATCTGAAGAAAAAATTGTACCCAGCTTATTTTTATATGAAAGAATTGCTTTTAAGCTGGTTTTGGATACATTAAAGGTCGGCATTGCTCCCGAGGGTTTATGCAGATGTTAACACACCTCTTCGAAATTCTGCTTGAAAAGAGTCATTCAGAACTTTCGAGAAATTACGTTTAGTGTGTATTTATTTGTCTTTAAAAGGCACAACAATAATGCTTTTGCAAAACTGATACCGGCACATGATTTTTCCACACTCCAGGTATGTACGGTGGGAGTGAAAATCCAGACACCAGAGAAAATCCATGTGGCTTAAGTTGAAAATTCTTCTTCTAATTTTTTTCGAAAGTATACATATCTCATTAGGGGTTTCAAAACCCCTTTACATCCTGTATGGCAGTTATAACAACCTTTTTTCTGAGTACCGATTTGTTCATATAAATTTATTTAACTTTTCGGACCCCCAACGAATCTCCTCTCTGTCTACATTCTAATATATCTTATATAATGGAAATAATTAGCGATACTGTACTAACGCGGTATTTCGAAAATATGAAATCCTTCTGCACAAATTTCCTTGCTCTAAAGACGCAATCATAAACTTATACCCATCTCATATTAGTCCTCATAATAAATATGCACACACCAACAAGATTATAATTTAATCGAAAATATTTCCCGATTCCCCTCGCAGAAAAACAATACAAGAAAAAAATCTCGGTCTCAATCTGAACATAAGTGAATTAGGCATGTGCCAAGCACGCGACCCCTGTGTCGTCTTTCTTTTGTTTGCTCTGCGGCGATAGAAAAAGAAGCAAACGAGTATCGGTTCAGAAGGCCGGCTGCGTACGATACATACTACTGGCCACCCTTACGATCAGGACTAGCACCCTTGCCCCTTAGAAATTTCTGAACTGGATCCTGACGCTGCACACTCATCCGCATACGAAAATTTTCTGCAAAATGTTACAAGGGAGACGTCATCGAATTTTCCTGGGGAATTTGATCGAGAGGTTTTAAGTAAGCGAAAGAGGACTACATCATCACACATGCTCCTGGGGATGATTTTACCATCGTCGTCGTCGTCGTAGCGTCCAAGTTGCAACCCTCGTTTTCCACCGGTGGTGTTTGGCTTGTGTGACGACGATCAAGAGGGTTCCAATGAATTCTTATTGTGGTGTCTCTAAGGAGCAGATGTGCAACATGCTTACCTACATACCGATTACGTTCTGTGCTGGTAAGTTTTTTCCTTTTTCCGAGAATTAACAATAGCTGGCATAAGCTCGAGCGTTTTCTTTCGTCCCCTTACCTTTACGTCACTTCTGGGTGCAGCTGCCTCTTGGCTCATCACATACGAGCAATTGGGGTGAGAATTCATGCAGATCTGTCAATATAAATTGGGAAAAGTACTTTTCATTAATCCAAAAAATTTTGAATGCTTGTTTTGAAATTTACTTTCAGTATTTAAACCTGATTGGCTGGAAATTTAACGCAAATTGCTTCTACGCCTGTCTAAGACTGCCTTCTAGGAAGCAAAACCTCCCACAACAATCACTTCACATGTCCGGGACGCGACTCCTTACAACCACTCCTTAAAGTGTGAAAATTCCTTTTCTTCCCTTTCTACTGTTTCTCCTTCAAAATTCTTCTCCTTTCTGCCGCACTCAAATGTGTTTGTATCCAATTTCTTCAACTTTCTTGGGGTATGTGTGCAGACTGACTTGAATCTTTTGATGTTTCCTTCTGAGAAGGATAAGAATGTGACGTCACTGGAAAGGAGGAAGGGAACTTTTCTTTCCTTTAACTTTTGTGTTGTCATAGGTTTCTCCTTTGCAGTGTGCTAGGTCAATGTAGCCGTCTTTCGCGATTCTTATAGGGTAGATTAGGGATACGTCTTTCTTCTTGTTACCTGAGGAAGGAGACACTTGTTGGGTTTTTCCTGAGACAAGTGATAGAGGATTATCCAATACGAACTTGAGTGTTTCTTATAAGAAAAGAGGATTTGTTAAGAAGAAATGCCAGAATGGGCTTCTGATTGAGGTGGGTCCAGACAAATTCTTAGTTTATCGCCCCGTATGATTCGTTGACTGAATAAATTGAGTACGAGCTGCTATTTCATTTGCCAATGTTCTAAATACATTCATACTTTTGTTTGAGTAGTTAGTTATTGATTTGTTAAGGGAATGGAAAGTACGGATGGCTTTATTAGAAAGCAAAAAGAAAAATGTGATAAAGCCTAATGAAGAAAATTCAAAAAAAACAAAAAAAATAATAATTTGTTATCCAATCTCTCCATAACTACCTGTTTTTTACTATCTTACTACACCTTCAACTAATACTTCTCAATAATTGTGAATTAAGGCTTTTTAATCAAGGATTGAAGAACTGCTTCAAAAATCGTTCTCCTCTTGTCGCAAAAGAAGGATCTATTGCAAAAAGCAAGACAAAAATCTGCTGGTAAATTGTCTACTTCAAGTAAAGTCGAAAGCAGTCAAGCCTCCAATGATGTTTTAAAAACTCGCCTTGAATTTATCTTTTAATTCTTCTGGTTGTATTCTCTAGCATTAATTTAGTAGCTGTAACATTCTCCTCAACTGGTATAGGTAAATTTTTCTGGGCATCCCTCTGAGCCAGAAGGTTAACTCATTATTATTATAATTGCAGCACATTTTCCAGGCCAATTTCATAGAGCTATGATATAAAAACTTTATACAAAATCTTTTTGCCTAGAAATGACTAGAAATCATCCCTTCGGGCATAGACTAACTTCTTCTGTTAGTCTATGCTTCGGGGTATTGCTACACTATTGTATACACAAATTTTATAGGATAATTTAAAATTAAAGCAATAAACGACAACTATAGCATTCGCAATCCGCTGTAGATTGTGTCACTAATTGGGTTTATGTTATTAAAGCTTTCATGTTTTTATTTTCTTCTAATTAAGGGGGTCGACGCCGTAGTGGCTCATAGTTTTTATTTAAAGGTATTGCCTAAGCTCAGGGTACAACCCTATGATACACACAGCACAGCTTAGGTGGAGGGGAATTAAGGAAGGGGAGATTAGGAAATTTTAACCTGACAAATGTTGCAACTGAGCCACAATTTTGGCATGAAATTACTGTGGCTTCGCAAGTACAATTCTCGTCAGTAGAATTGCTTCAACCACTGATGCCCAGATCGCCGCGCCCTGTGCAGGATTTGAACCCACCTCAATAGAGAAGAATATCTACAGACGTGCGTCTCAGCTCTCTCGGCCAGGGGCGTGGGTAAAGAGATGCGATTTCGACCCTGAATAGAATTCAGAATCCGCGGTAAACAGCAGATCCAATCTTTAAAGCCGTTGACTGCACTTATTACTAGTTTTATTTATTGAATAACAATAACAGTGAGCTCAATCTGTTGAAAACCATTGCATTATGATATAGCTAAAAGAGAAAGCACAAGATGTGTGTTATTTCCTCTCCTCATACGGAACAGAAGGCGGTCTATTTATTACAACATCTTTACCTCTTCGGTGACAAATTACACTATCATTTCAAAGGTAACATTTCTATTTAACACTCTCAGAAGTCCCAGCGTATCACAATAGGTTCCCAGTAGGAACTCCTCAGTGGCTAATTCTAATGAGGCAAGCTCACTTCGTTTTCATACACAGCAGTAACTATCCATACAACTAACAACCGCTGTGACATTCGCCTTTTAATCGAAGTCGATTGTTGCTTTTATTCCTAACCGACTTAAATGTAAGATACACCCGCTGACCTATTTGTGAATGGTAGCTGCATTTTTGGCATATGCCATGGTGCTCAGTTCCTTTCGGAAATGCGATAACATTAGCTGAAGATAAAAATCCAATCACAGGAAAAAAGGACAAGAACAAGGAAATGCAAGGAAATCCCTCATAACCTTTCCTTCGCACGAATTTTTTGTTCCTTCACCTTTATAAAGTTCGCGGTAGGCACCCGCATTTTGTTGCACTTTTTTTCTTTCGACAAACCAAGGTCTGGTAGTCATCTGCCACATAAGTCATATAGATCCACAGGATCCATAGCCATTTAATTTTGCTTCCCCACGGCATTTGATCTTTCTTTAATTCATGAAAATCAGCTAAAACTGCTGGATAGGTTGAATGATTCCAGAGGATCCTTTATCTATTTTTTTCCCTTTAACACGTGCAGCAAACCGTGGTAATGTGCGCGCGCGCACATCTTAAACATCTGGCGAATCTTCAGTTATGATGAAGGAGGAACGTGCTAGGCTTACTCGTTAAAATAAAAAAGAATGTTTTCCCTCATGATGAGTTTTAATAGTGGCTTTAATTGGTTCCTGAGTGAATTCTTTAAGAAAATTTAACAGCAGGTAAGTGGTGGAATATTTGAAATTGAAAAAAAAAATGTTGTTTTCCAATAACTCAAATTTATACAATGTTTGGTGATCACATATGGAAAAAAAGGAAGAAAAAATAAACATAACGGAAGTTTTAGGATAAACAAAAAAAATCCTTGAATTGATGGTTCGTTTTCAGGATGAGTGGATTGACCTAGAACTTAATTTATTTTGCCCTTTTAGGGACTAGAACGTGCTTTCATCTTTGATAGAAGCGGTTAATTTTTTCTTGACAAAATTGAGATGTTTGTTTACTTTTTTCTTGCTAACGTAATAAGGTCACAACATGTTGTGATTATCAGGTACCTTGCAGCTTATATAACATTAAGAGTGGGCATAAGATAGTCGCATGCCATATATTTTTATTATATTTTTTTGTGTGCGAACACATTTTTTACATTCTTTGTTTGTTCTCACAAATAAGATATTTTTGAATCTTTTTTTTCTTAGTCAACAAACACAGATGCTAAGACAAAAAGGTTTTTGGTCATATTTGCAGTAAGATATCATCTACGGGTTAATGACTCTAGATAGACTTAAATAGACCTAATCAGCCTTAATAATTCTGGTTTCAGTATGGTGGAGGGATATATCAAACCCTCGAATCTGAGATAGGCTTAAATAAAGGTTGTCTTCTGGTCCAGTTTTGTTCTCAATGTTTATCAGTGATTTGAATAAGGCCTTCGGATTAAGGTTGGAAATATTAGAATGAAACTTTTTCCTATACGCAGATGACATGATATTATTCTTGCAGAAAACACCCGGTAGCTCAATTCAAATAACAATGTACCCCTAGCGAGTAAATTCCAAATGTTTCCTAAATTCCTATGGGGCGGATGTCTAGAGAAACATATATTACGTAAAAGCGCTTAGCAAATAACGCTCCAAATTATATGATGCACCGTGAAGTAGGAACTTTTATGTTAATTGTGGCGTTCAACGAAAAGAAAAAATATTTTTGGCTAAAGTCTGGGGAACTTTTGTTTAAACATGGTGTACGTCTACAGTGGAGTAATCTAATACATAAAGAAAATACACGGTTACTTAAGGATTGCATTTCCAAGGGTACAACAAGTTAATCACACAATAATTCAGGGTGTCCCAGTTAAACCATTCACCATACTTGCCAAATTTAAGGCCGATTGATCAGTATCAGTATCATCAGTCCACCAATTGTCAAAAGTTTGTGACATCAAAATGGCACAGCTTTCGTGCTGATTGGAGTTTTATAGTGGAGTTTAACCTAACTGAAAATGGGTATTTTTGACGGTTGGCTAACCTCATTTAATTTAAGGACTTCTCCATAAGAAAAGTATTCTGTATATAATATTTGAATTGGTTGGCCTATTAGGTACAGAAATACCACTCTTCAAATGTTAGAAGTCCCTCCTTACAGACAACACAATAAAAGTTTTTATTATGTAATATAGTGACTATTCTTATTTAGTTTTTAGTTTCAAAAATAATTTTAGCGAAAAGGTAACAAGAAGTATTGATTTGAGCTAATTTGCATAATTCAGAACTTCTTTCCTCGCTGGTTTCAATGCATTCTAATACATTTCAGAGTGTAATTAATTAATTCGATTCCTCGCTTCTTTCGAATTAAACACAAGAAATGTACGTCTTTCCTGGTCTTTTGGCTCATGTACATAAAAACCAAAGTTTCATATAACAAATAATCGCTTATAAACTGATTTGGTAAATCTCATTTCAAATAGTTTAAAATCTCTGAATTTCTGACTTTTATGTTAGATTTCGATTATGTTAACTTGATTGCTAGCTTCTTAAATTACAGTGGCCAATGTCTAGAATGATATATTTCTTCCGTTTCCACTTACGTCCGGTGTACCTCAGGGCTCGGTACTTGGCCAACTTCTGTTTTGTTTTTCATTAATGTCTTGTCAACTGTAATCCAGAGTATCAGTATTTTTAGGTACGCTGACGACATCCAAGTGTATTTAAGTAGGCCAATTTAGCTGGTCGCGAGGATAGCATAGCTAGAATGAATAAAGACTTGCTATGTATTTATGAATGGTCTTAGCGGAATCTTTCAAATTTAAATGGCAGCAAAAACAATGTCTTCCTATCTAAAGAAAAAAAAATTGACACCGGCTCACTACCACCTGTGATCTTACAATTCTGCTGTATTCTATAGGTTTACGTATTGCATTTGTGTGTCGTCAGTAGTCCCTAAAGTTTATGATGGCTTCGGTCAGTCACGGCTATCGGAAAATATTCTTCGACGAGCTTGAGCGAATGCTTTCAATAATACTGTAAGAGTTGTTACATCAATTCCATAATAGGATGCGTTTTAAGTGTATATGCGTATTGTTCAAATCAACTTCAGTAATTTCAAATTGAACATATCAAGTTCCACCTTAAGGCTAGAATTCAGGTTCTGGGCGACTTCGATGCGAAACATTTGAATATGATGGGAAATACTAAGATGGAAAGTAAAGCTCAAAACCGTCCATCGGTTGTTCATGTGCTTGCACCTGCTCACTGGATAATGAATAAAGGATCTTTGGAGTAATGAAAAATGAAACTACAGCAAGAATTTGAAACGAGAAAATACAGTGGCTTCCCCCAGAGGCAAACATCGATTTCGATGTCTAAGAGAAATACTCCCATCTCCTGTCTAAAGCATTATACTTTACATTTCGTTACTTTAAGTGTCATTTATTAGGAAGGGGTGTTTAATTAAACAAATAGATATGAACTTCTATACGTGGGTTACTCACTTTTTGCCTTCCTTTTCTTTAGTTCCTTATTGCACTACACACTTCTCATCAAGCGGGAATGTATGAAAACTTTTAAGATTATTTTATTGACGGCAAACTAGTATATTTTTTGTCGCACAGAATCCCTTTACCAACCGTAATTCATAGTATTAAAAGGAACTTTTATAAAA
>QYTT01093963.1:0-27608 GCA_006980735.1 Dasypogon diadema | reverse complement strand
ACGTCTTTCCTGGTCTTTTGGCTCATGTACATAAAAACCAAAGTTTCATATAACAAATAATCGCTTATAAACTGATTTGGTAAATCTCATTTCAAATAGTTTAAAATCTCTGAATTTCTGACTTTTATGTTAGATTTCGATTATGTTAACTTGATTGCTAGCTTCTTAAATTACAGCGGCCAATGTCCAGAATGATATATTTCTTCCGTTTCCACTTACGTCCGGTGTACCTCAGGGCTCGGTACTTGGCCAACTTCTGTTTGGTTTTTCATTAATGTCTTGTCAACTGTAATCCAGATTGTCAGTATTTTTAGGTACGCCGACGACATCCAAGTGTATTTAAGTAGACCAATTTAGCTGGTCGCGAGGATTGCATAGCTAGAATGAATAAAGACTTGCTATGTATTTATGAATGGTCTTAGCGGAATCTTTCAAGTTTAAATGCCAGCAAAAACAATGTCTTCCTATCTAAAGAAAAAAAAATTGACACCGGCTCACTACCACCTGTGATCTTACAATTCTGCTGTATTCTATAGGTTTACGTATTGCATTTGTGTGTCGTCGGTAGTCCTAAAAGTTTATGATGGCTTCGGTCAGTCACGGCTATCGGAAAATATTCTTCCACGAGCTTGAGCGAATGCTTTCAATAATACTGTAAGAGTTGTTACATCAATTCTATAATAGAATGCGTTTTAAGTGTATATGCGTATTGTTCAAATCAACTTCAGTAATTTCAAATTGAACAGAATTGGCTAGAATTCAGGTTCTGGGCGACCAGATGTGAAACATTTGGATATGATGGGAAATATTGAGATTGACAGTAAGCGGATCCCACATGAATCATTAAACCTCAAAATCGTCCATCGGCTGTTCATGTGCTTGCACCTGCTCACTGGATAATGAATAAAGGATCTTTGGTGTCATTTATTAGAAAGAGGTGTTTAATTAAACAAATAGATATGAACTTCTACAAGTGGCTTACTCACTGTTTGCCTTCCTTTTGTTTAGTTCCTTATTGCACTACACACTTCTCATCAAGCGGGAATGTATGAAAACTTTTAAGATTATTTTATTGACGGCAAACTAGTATATTTTTTGTCGCACAGAATCCCTTTACCAACCGTAATTCATAGTATTAAAAGGAACTTTTATAAAATGATGGGGTTTCCCTTCTTCTAATCAAATTAATTCCCACTAAAGTTTTTTTAGTTGTAAGACCAGCAGAAATGCATAACAAATTGTTATTTGTGTAAACTTTGAGAAATTTTCTATTCCTATAATTAAAAAAAATGAAAATAAAAAAGTGAAATGCAAAAGAAGTGAAAGCAATTTTTAATTTGATCAAGAACAAGAGCTGAAATGAAATACTTTCAAGATACTTCTTTCCCCCTTCGACTGCACCACCTCCTATTTTTATTGGTAAAAAATGCATCTGTTTTTTGTTTTCTTGTTTTTTTTTTTTTTTACTTTCTGCCCCTTTTGAATACATTTCCCATTCAGAATTCTGCATCTCTCTGATTTTTAATCAGATCTCTATTTTCAAGCTAAGGTTGACCTATCTTAAGCCACAACTCACTGACTGCATGATGATGATGATGATGACGTTGGCGATAGCGATGAACCGATGCAAACACCCCTGGCGTACTACCCCTTTCGGCCGGTCATCTTGATGTATTAATTTCGTTCCCACAAGATTCCTCTAGAAGCGAACGATTAATAAAAGAAAAAAATTCAAAAACAGCAACAAAAATCAATTTATTTACTCACACTACGCATCAGTAAAGTATCCAAGCTTCTTCCTTTTTTTAGTGCTGGACTAAACTCTTCCACGTTCAACCTCCTTTTCTCAGGAGGGCATAAAAAATTCCAAATCATAGAGAAAAAAAACTCCGGGGCAAAGCTGTAAATTTTTCGAGTTTTTTTATTCATTTTTTGTTGCACCGGCAACGCGATACACACCACGTCAACTTCCGGGCATACCAGGCTACCAAAGCTCAATGATGATGATGGACCTCCCGGGGGAGTCCAGTTCAAGTTTGGGGTGGTTGTCCCAGACTCCGTCCGCTCTGCACCATGACATCACATCGACAGGATCCTTTACAACAATTTCTACTATAGCAACGAAAAATAAAAAATAAAAAATGAGAAAAGCAAAAGACAACAACAACTTCGGTTTTTACTAGTGTGACGTTGGTCTGGGGGGTGGGTGGATGTTGTAAGCGAACATTTTAGTGAGTGCATAAATAAGTACGCTGCCGCTGGTACTGGTACTGGTGCTGTTGCTCCTGCCTGTGATGCAAAGGTGAGCGAGCGGGTGACGGCGTATGGCTTCCTGCCTATTTTACAGACATTTCTAGGTATATCAGGCCGATGTGGATGGATGTATCCATGATTCTGTGGCGGATGGATGTATATTTCGCCAACACCGTCACCCACCCAGGTCGTCCGTTCGTTCGAGAAGTTATAGGCAGAAATATACCACCCGTGGCATGGTAGCTTAGACCTGTTTTACTGCTATTGCTGCGGTACGTAGTTTGCTTTTATATAGATCAAGGGGTGGCCATCGGGTGGACTTTTGATTTGGATAGAACTTCTGTTGAGATTTAAAACGGGAAGAACCTGGGGGGTGAGTCACGGCGATATAGGATAGGATTGGGGATAAATCTGAATAAAACACCAAACGAAATAGATTCATTTCGTTTACTCTTTCATCGATCAATGATTTTTGCACAGAGCCTTCTTTGCATGTACTCTGCCCCCATCTATGTGTTTGTGTGTTTGTGGAAGTGTCCGAGTCCGTTGAATGCAGCCAGAATGCATTTCGTCAAACTTGCAACGATTTTTTTTTCATTTTTTGTTTCTGCAATTTCTTTTTTGACCATTACTGTACCATTGTCCGCTTCGGGTACGTTTGGGCGTAAAAGAATTCAACGTGGCGACTACAAAGGAAGTAATTAGTCGAAAATTTTTGACGTACTGCAGTCCGCAGGGGAAGCAGGGGAACGGTGGAGCATATTGAAGTAATTAGTGCCGACCTTTAAAAATAATTTGTGCTGTTCGCCTATGCCTCATCCGTTCTCTTGGACCAGTTAATTTTGTCTTTTTTCCTTTCTTTATTTGAACAGATGGACTTGGATTGATTCCTGACTGATTGATATGTCTTTAACCAGTCCAGTATCTTTCAGGGAGTAAAATTTCTACGCGACTCTGCGAAAACGTACACTACAATGAACACGCCTGGTCTGGTAACAATCCAGATGAACTTTACTGGACGAAGACCGAGGAATTCAGACGATGGTGGCTGCTCTGCTGAAGTAAACAAGGGATGATCTGAAAAAAACTTCCTTTTTATTAGAAAACTTTCTGCTTGTTTTTGTCGCTTATAATAGGCACAGGCGGTCTTGGTAGGAAGTCATTTCCGTATCTGTATAGAACCTTCTCTGTCCTGTCCTCTTATAGCTAATATTTTAATTAGCAAAGATTAAATTCGATTTTTTCCCAACTCTCTAACGCTAGATAAAATGGTGGAGAGTGCAGCGGGAGGTGGAATCTAATGAATTTCTGATTTTTACCCTTTCGAAGTACTTTGAGCAGTGAGAATGGCGTCAACCTTTGAGAGCATTTTGTTGTAAGCTATTACGGGCAGTGTGGAAGTCTCTTCGAATATTTATGGACCTTACACATGGGTGTATGAGTTACGTTGGCTTTTTAATACTCAACCCGTTCAGCCATAGTGAAAAGCGCGAGGTGGCCTTTCCTATTATGGCCTACATTGATCATCATCGTTTATTACACTTGACGGGATTCGAAACATCGACAACGTCGTGGTCATCCATACCGAATGCATCCTTTCTCATCTCGCACCACAACCATTCTATCTTCCGCTTTCAGGATAAGCTAGGAGGAGGAAAATTTTAGTAGCCATTCAAGTATGCATATTTAAGCTATCGAATCCACACAAAAATTGTCTGATGCAGTACACACGCTGCAGCAATGTTGTATCAGTGTAGGAATGCATTAAGTGGGTGGTGGTAGGGGCCCTGCGGTTGGGTATATTACAAAACCGTCCGGAGTGGAATTTTGCGTACTGATGTTCATGTGCACATTTAAAAGTAATGCACTTCGCTTTTAGGCTTATATATCGATAAATACGCCCTTTCCCCCCGCGTTGGCCAAAACTCTTCTGACGGGCGGCCACAGCATCCAGTTCATATCGGTTAGACTTTGCTTCGCTTCTTTACACGTACAGTTCTGCATAAATTGGCAAAACAAACTCAGGATACGGTGGACAGCAAAACGCATTCCTCTTTCCTGTGCACTCACAATAGCATCGTACTTCTGCCATCTACACCTCCGATTTCCTTTCCATCCCCGCACCGAGAAGTCTTCTCAACAAGTGTAGGGTGAATGGTTAGATGCATGCATGCATGCAAGTGCATCCTGGGTGATATCCTGACGTTATATCGCCGCACATAAGTAGGTAAGCTAGCAGCCGACAGGCAGGCAGCAGGCATACATTCGTCAACCCCCTTACCAGAGTCTATCCCTCAACCTTCCATACGTTATCATCTTTCTAGCCCCCTGATATGAGACACGATGGATACACCTCCATGGAGGCAATATTCTCGAAATGCAAGGATGCTATGCATGCATATAATAGGCAATGGACACTACTTCTTCTTCGTCTTTTGTGATGCTCCTTCTTTCCAGTCGGGCGTACATTAAAAGCGTTTATGACTAATAATTTCTTGTTTTTTACTCATTTTGTTTGTTTTGTTTTTATTTTTTCACTTATCTCTACCTGTACGTGGAAGGCCTTCAGAGCCTTCTTGTGGTTTTTGCACACTTTGGCTGCTAGCTGCTTTTCTCTTATCTGACTCCCCATTCCTGTTCATGTGCACTTTTCATTAGAGCAAAGTAGGTAGGTGGATGGCTAGTTGCTTTTGATAATTTGTAGGCTCTCATATGGTCTTCCCATTGCATCCTGCAGAAGTATATTTTCTAGGACATTATTAAAGGAAGAACTAAATGATAATGCCCAGCGCTACATATGCTTAGCCACTGTCATCTTTTGTTTTATGTCTTGATTAGAAGAAAAGGAGCAATATGGTGTTACATGAAAACAAGAGAAAAGGAGACAAAAGCATAAATGGGTGGTACGGGATGGAGATATCAAAATATTTTTCGAAAAAAAAGAAATGAGCTTTAACAAATTCTAATGGCCCAAATGCACTTTTTACGTGCATTCAACATTCATTAAATGGCTGAAAATTTCTAATTAATTGAGAAAGAACTTTCTTTGACAAAATTCTAATTGGCTGTGGCTCATCCGCCGTATTTGCTCCTACACCAAAAAACTTTGAGACAATATGCAATTCTGATGGAAGTTTATACCTCATCTGTTATTCAATTTCGAATACGACTTTTAGTAAATTTAATGTAATGCTCTTATACTGTCTTGTCTGAAATGATCAAACAAGCTCTGGAGATGTAAGGTAGAGATAATGATGAGGCTTTATGTGATATGTCTTATTAAAAAGATCCTATTAAAGTTAAATCAGCTTTCTTCTGATAGTTTGAAACAAGCCTCAAACCAATATACAATATTCTGAAGCTCTTTTTGATTTTCGTATTGAAGACTGAGAATCAGATTTAAGGAATAATGTTAACCAGTCAATAATGAGTTGTTTTTTTATTTATGTTTTTTTCCATATAATTCGAAATACAAGCTATATACATATTCTGGCTTGAATTATACCACGCTTGGACAGTTTTTCTTGTATTCAGCTTCAATTTTCTTCTTAAAGCTGTTTCAAGCATCTTCAAATAATAAGCAATTTTGTAAACTTCCATCACGGAACTCTTGATTGATTGAATTTTTCTATCGAAAACTATTAGCATTGACTGATGGCAGTTAGCTTACGCCTTTGACTATGTACAGATTGATTAATGGAGATAATTATTAGGGTACGTCATTATTACATCTTATTGATGCGATAATTGAAGGGGCTAGTCCTCTATGGAGAGATTTAGAGATAATAATAATAAATTATAAGGAAAAAAATCCTAGATACATAAAACCTGCTAACAGAATAGAAATAAAAATAATAATCGAGAAACGATATCATTTTGTTTCGGCCTCAATGCCGTAAACCTAAAATTCAAAGGTATCCAACGATGTTATATAAAACTATTTGTGCATACCACTTAACAATTTATTTTCTCCCGTTTTGTAGATAGTAACTATAACAGATTCCTACAATTATCAGATGTGACGCCCTCTTTACCCTCAAAAGAAAAATCAGTGTGTGTAAACATTTCTGATGGCTAGGCCACCCTCCTTAATTAACTTAGCCATAATGTTGTCGTCCTCCGAATAGCCCTAAATACCTTCAGACGCGACAGAGGTGATTGATTTAGTGATTATGAGTTTTCTGAATATTTAAAATATTATTAAAATGTGCTGACCATTCATTGAAGATATCGTGAACACTACTTTAGTGTTCATTACTCTTTTCTCTGGCTCCCCAAGGAAAGATTAGGTATTCGCTCCTTGATGCTTTCTTCCAGTTCTGACTTCAATTTTTTCTGTATTTCTGCAAATACGATGCCTAATCCAGTGCTCCTACGGCAAACCTTCCATACTTCGTTTTTTTTGTAATATTTATCTAGCATACATTTATATTCGAATCATTCAGTGGCTGCATATTTCACTCTAAACTTCTGGTTTAAATGTTGCGGCTCATACAGCTCACAATCCCCAGCAAGTAGCCATTGTCAGCGTTACGGCACGACAAAGTGATCCAATTACAGTCTGCGCTTCTATATATTATCTCATAACAAATTCTTGAGGAACATTTTGGGTGACTGAGAACATGTCGACCTGTGTGTACTCATCTTTTGTACTTGTAAAGATGGTCTTGTGAACCAGACGTTATACAATAAGTGTGAGATATAAAATGTAGTGAAAGGTACTCTTGAGAATCATAGGAGCTACATGCAGAAGTTGAACGGCACACTTACAGGTTTTTTTTAGATTTCTTTAAGCTAGATCTAGCAATACAAACAGAAAGCTATGTCAAGTACGTTCCAAAAAAAACAAAACCAAAAGGAGATTTCTGAAAAAATTTGGAATCCCTTTTCGGTATCTATCAAAATTTTTTTTTAAGAAGAGGGATGACAATATACCTAAAATATACAACATACTTCCTTCAAGATAGTGCACTTTGTCATCATAAAATGAATTCATTTAGTGGTGAACAGTGAACATTGATAAGGATACCATGTCTCGAAAAACAAATGGTTCAGTTAAGTTCGAAACGAAAATATATTTATATCAATTTAAACAAGGTAACTAAAAATTTCAAACTGATGCGTTTTTTTTATTACAACTTTATTTACGAACTTTGATTTGACTCCAAGAAAATGCCAGGAATGGTGGAGAATTGAATCGTCTTTCCTGGGAGGAAACTTGCTGCCCTTAACCAAAGTGTGGAATAGGGTGCACGATCATGGATTTTAACTTATGATAGCCTAAGATGAATACTGGTATATCATGATGTGACATACCCAATAGTGATTTCAAAGTGTTATACATTCTTACAACCAGGCAGATCTCCATCGCATTTCGGTTGAGTAGGAACACTGTTCAGTCTCACTGGGCAGATTTCATTGATGTAAGGGTTTGTCTTCCAAATTTTTTTACGGGGTAATATATTTAATTACAATATAATTTACACCTTTGTCGATGTGTTTTTATATGTATTCGCTATAATTGCGTTTCTTTTCGATTTATTTAAGTTGAGTTATTTCATTCTTAAAATCAACTTGGACCTGGCTACCAATACTCCAAATCAGTGGACTGGAAAGGGTTAAAATGATCACAATCCAATGTTTAGAAAATTAGATGTACTTAAGAGTTTTCTAAGAAGGATATTTAAATAATTTGCCCAATTGCTTTTATTATGATCTCATTCCTGTAACCTTATTGTTTCCACTTAAATTTTTATTTTAGAAACAGATAACTTGTGATTTTCCTTCACAGTTTTCTTTTCATACAATTTGCAGTTCAATCTCTCCGTCAGTATATTTCTAAATTTTGCCAGATATCCTTTCACATTTCTGATTTTATACAGAACAATTTTTTATCTCAGAACAATGATTATTGGAAAATTTTTAATGATATCATAAACGAGTAGTTATACCTTTTTCAGAGAATATTTCCCGAAATTTGAAACAACAGTAACATTGTCCATTTTAAACGTTTTAATATTTCTATACTTCCGAAAGAAATATTGAACCCTTTGAAATGGAAAATGATATTGTTGTTTAAAATTTTTGGGAAATGTTCCCTGAAAAGGTATACTCGTTCATGATATCATTAAAATTTCTCCAATAAACATTGTTCTGAGGACATCTCTACAGTAATATCATATGAAGTGTGCGTAACCATTCAACCATTCAACCTCAAAAGCAATTTCTGAGTATTTAGTTTTACTGTCATTACCATTCAAATATTCGTAAATAGCAAGTTAAAACGATTCGAGTGCATGATAATCGTCGATTACAATATATCTAGGCTGCATTGTAACTTTTAAAACAACCCAGTCACTTCATTGTATTTAAATAAAGGCTGCATTTTTATTAAAAGAATTATTTCACCTAATATAAAAATAATATTGATAATTGTTTACACTTGAAAGTCAAAAAAGTTTACGAACGACCAGAGACAGAGTGAAAGAAGTGATCAGAAATACTTATTTTTCAAAACAGCATAGTAAACATAATTAATTTTGAGATGTTTAGGTATATGATAATTATCATAATTTCAAGTTAGATTTAAAGGCTTAAAACATAAATGACTATTGAAAATACTGCGAAAAATACCACAGAGCAAGTTTCATAAAGTTTTGCAGATATCACTCCTCGACATTTCTTATCAAAAACAAGCATATGTGTTTCATCCTTTGAGCTTTTCTTGCAGAATGGTTTGATTTACATTTCAGAAAGCCTAGAAAAGAACTTAAGTAAAACAGAAAGGACGAAAGCCATGTCCACAAGTTGCTTTCCCTCATTTTTGTATAATTTGCACATCCTTTGGCGTAAGATTGCACTGTGATAAGAAAAGCAAACTAAAACAGCAATTTCTCTTCATTTCCTTTATCACTAAGAAACATTTCAAGTTTTCATTTCTTTTCGTATTTTTTTTTTAATAATCTGTCATCACATGAATGCTATAAGTAGAGGAAAGAGTACTGCTTTCTTTTCAGAGTGGACTTATGTGATGTGATAAAGCTTATGGAAAAATCTGGGGGAAAATTCTTTGCTTAAATTGTAGCCGGAAATGATATCAAAGAACTTTCAGTTGTGGTTTTGTAAAAGTGGAAGGGGATTGGGGTGAAAAGGTATTTTCCTTAAGACAACCATAGAGTCAATACTGGCATAATTAATTCTTATTCAAATCCATGAGTATAGATCACTGTATCAGTGATTTTGCAATTACCTCGGGATTTGAAATAAATGGATCCCTTCATATTTTCTACTCATCGGTGAATTATTCTTGCCGCCAAGGCAACTGACATAAGAATATTTTTCCTTAATTGCCCAACAATGGACAGCGCTGCTGAACACGAAAGGTAGGGAAAACACGATTACCGTTCAAGTTAGATGAGCAGGACGCGATAAGACGCTAATTATCCGTAACATGACATAAAGCTATATAAATTGTAATGGCATCAGGTATCTGGTCGACTTTCTCTAAGAAAAGCTGGTGTGCTCATTCAATAGCGTTTCTGGCCCTACTTGCAGCTCCCCAGTAGGCAATAGGCATGCAAAGCGCCTGAACAACAACAGGTTTTAGTGCCACCACTTGAATGAAGCAATCACCCGGTACCCGACATCATCTATGTCATTTAGGGAGAAAATAATGAATCCGTCCCCGTAGCTATCCGTTCTGCTGCGTGTTGGGTATCTCGATCAATAAATAAAATATGATCACATACAAATATGGGGACATGTGCATTAGGTGCACACGACCCGGCTATCAAGGCTTGGGCTTGGGCCTGGGCCTAATCGCTGTCTCCCACCGCCGCCCACACAACGGGTTGTAATTTCTAAAATACTTGGTATATGTTGCATTGTTGTTCCAATAGAAGTGAAGATAAAAGGCTTAAGGTGTATCTGAGATATCGCTGAAAAAAATCTCTTTGACCGTCCCAATGGGGTCAGTGGTATCCCTGGCGTGTGATCAAAACATACCGAAGCAGCGGATTTAATATTTAATGGATAATTAAAATCGAAAAAAGTGAAAAACGCATAAAGAAGTTAATTTTCTCACTACACGATATCTCACGAATTTTTTCATATTACACATCACATGCAACCCGAAACGATATCAAATACGATTTTCAAGAATATTTGTTATTTTACATTCACATAGATACAAATAATCACCCACACTAAGGTGAGGGAAATATATATTCTGGCATTTCTTCATGAATCCTAAAATCCATAACTTGTTCGGATCATGGAAGTAAGTTGGAACATTCCTCTTATAATTCATTTGACTTATGACACGACAAGTGTCATAACTAGTTTACGAGAACTTTTGTAATTCCCTAAATTTCAAAGTATTTTTTAAATTAAATTTTTATTCGTAAATGGGGAAAGAAAGAACTAGAGAAAGTCAAAGTCCGATTTTTAATGAGTCCTTTAAAGATGTTGAATAATTTCTACCGTGAAATTAAACCAATGA
The DNA here is from genome assembly GCA_006980735.1 of Dasypogon diadema. NCBI lineage: Eukaryota > Metazoa > Arthropoda > Insecta > Diptera > Asilidae > Dasypogon > Dasypogon diadema. Next base: position 16,855 of record QYTT01093963.1, on the reverse strand, counting down.
AGGGAATTTCCAGAAATGTTACAGCTGGAAAGGAAACGTTGTTCAATATTTCTTTGCTTATAGTAATCTAAGATGTAAACAGAGTAAGGGAGAACGTAAGTTTTTACAAAATTTATTGTTACTGGTAATGTGCCAATAGAGCCCCTGGTTTGCAATAAAATACTTCTTTATAGGTCTCGCTATCCATAGAGAATTCATAATTAATTCTGAATGAATTCATCAGAACCGTGAAATAAATGAATTTATGCTTTTAATATGAATTTTCATAGGAAGGAAATGTAAATATCGTGTGCAGATAGTCTCTGTTACCATTGAAAGAAAAGTCTCCATTGCCTTAGTATGAGAATTATTTATCAAATAGATCTCTTGGTGATATCTGTTCTACTATACCAGTTGATGGCACTACTTCAAAGATGCTACCTTAGGATTGATGCCGTAATTATATCACCTAATAAGAAAATATCTACTTTGGATTTTCACTCCATCTATCCATCCAAAAAGTTCTATTGGCATTACTCATGTAAAATTTTTAAGTAGGGAAATATTACAGGTAGCCACAACTTTAATTAAAAAAAGGAATTTTTTATGGTGAAGTGTGCGCTAGCTACATTATCATGATGCAACACTAAAGTCGTTGGCATCGTCAGAATGTTGGTCACATTGAAATGATCCACGCAACCTGCAGGAGTGCCTTCGAGTTTTTGTTGTTGAGGTTTTCCAAAATGTGATATTAGACACCAGCAATGTACTGAAAATATCTTAAATTGTTTCGAGTTGTCTAATCGGCAACTAACTTGGCTAAATAATTTCAGGACCGTGAATCAGTTTCTTAGGCAAAGTTGAAGACATGTTTTAACCCGGGCATTTTTCCATAAAATACTAATCAACCCTAAGGCAGAAATTTCGAAATTCTCCTGTATTAATCTCGCTTCCACTTGACAAGATAATCAAAATTATTTGAAAGCTTTTCATCAATTTTTCATGTATTCCCCTCTAACTTGTGCGGGGCTGGATGCATTTAATAAAAATCGTGAAATAATCTTTGGATTGTTCTTTTAATGTCAGAGACCTTCTCTTTTTGTTGCACCTTGTCTGGTAGGAAGTAGCCAATATGCAGGATACATTCAAAACACCTAATCCATATATGTAGGATTGAAATGCCGAAACTGAAGTTTTCTTCATTAACTTACTTTCGTCATTTCACTAAATTCCAAACGCAATGTACAATAAGGCTATGCAATCTTTTATTATGTACATTTTATATATAAAAATAAAACCAACTAAATCAATAAAATAGAAAATATCATAAAAATTCGCATATTAAACAAATCATTAAAATCCGGAATTATTTTAAAAAGTCAAAAGACAGAATTCCAAATTATGTTCACAAATTAATCCTGAAGAGTAACAGAAAACGCAGAAAATTTAAACGAACAAAGAAATTGAATTGAATTGAATTGAATTGGAAAAATCCAGGAAAATCTAACAATTTTCACGAATGTCCTTACCCCTTCAACCTTAAGCAAAAATTTCCTCGCAACGATTCTCAAAAGCAAGGAAATCTGGGGGTGGAAAAAATAACAGATATTCAGGTTTAATGTATTCAACGTATTGCATGAATCTACGTTTCATTGCACGATAAAATGTAATGCATTTAAATTTATACAAGCCCAGGGATTTAGTTATCACTAGAAAAGCCATAGCACTTGCTAATTCGATCGATAATTTGGGCAGGATTTTTAACTGAATTCTAACATAATAAATATATGTTATATTGTATCTCTTATTGTATCTATTAATTTCGTAATGTTTTTTGTTTTGTTTTTAAAAAAAAAAAATCCAAAAGGTACTTAAAAGGAGACCCGCAAAAAAAATCTCTGAAATTGGTACTGGGTGATGTGGCAATGGTTAATTATGACCACGTTAATGGAAAATGTGCTGTATACCCCACGACCACAGGTTCAATTGACATCATACTTCGAGATCCCTTATTTTGGCTTCCCTGGTCGAAACAAATTTGAGATTTCTACAGAACGGTTCTATTATTAAGAACTACAAATGTTTATCATTGCATATTCCTACAAACCTTAGCACCAAAAGGCCGCCTCTCCTTTAAAGTATTAAATTCAAATCTTAATAACTTGTCGCGGTGAAAAATATCAACTGAAAGTTCTAATGGTATTACTTCCGAAATACCTGGTGCAATAATCTCCCAAATCCCTTTCATTTGGTTAATACAACATTCATCATGCCGGGTGATTCCTACCACATTTAAAGATCATTTAGAAATTCTTCCAAAATTCATGATAAACTTTTCTTGTTTACGTTTATTTTATTTAAATTGTTCAGAGTAAAAAAACAATCATTTGTAATAATTCGATAGAAAGAAAACTCTTTAGGTAAAACCATAACGTATACTTGCCATCTTATCACATTTCTGCTATACTTGTGCCATTTGAATGTTGTTATCAGTAGCAAACTTTCTTTACGTTACGAAAGCGTCAGGTAAAAAATAGTTCTTGCAACAGTCGTGCATATTTAAATGTGGACAGTATACCCATAAATTAACGACAATTGCGATGATAATTGCTCAAGTGTTGTACGTTCATTTTAAGACTGGTAGAAAAGTGATCGTTCAAGCCATCACCACTCGAAGGCTGTGTTAGTAGGCCATCGTCAGGTTAAGAATACGCGGGTACTTATTCAACCGCAGTTCAAACACCTTTTGTCACGGCACAAGTATAATAGGCCTCGACACTACATGCCCCTCATAAGATTATTCATTGGTGCACCAAAGTAGAGAGTAACCCTAAAAGATATTATATCAAAGTGCGAACAATACCGCAGCCTGATGTATAATCAGACGATTTGAAACATTTTCCTTCTTAGGATGCTGCATCTTTTGTGTTTTGAGGAGCATTTTAAGCATATCCGGACGGAATAAGTGGTTCGCAGTAATAAATAGCCCGTATCAGTGGCAAAGAAGGGTCCAGATTGCCTCAAGATGCTCAGCTTGATCGCTATACGGGCACATTAAGAGTTTTTTAGTTCTGCAAGGATATATCGATCTCTTCTAAGTCACCGCTATAATTAACAATGACCACATCTTCCCTTATTCGACCCCGATTGCTTTTATAATTTCTTTGAATTAATGAAACCTGATACGCTATACTCCCCTACGCTGTGTGTTTACCGTCAAGCGTCTAAGACCATTTGCTTGGGTAATTTATCAAAACAAACGGCAAGCCATAGACAACAGATGTGGCTCGCCCAACGTCCAGTGTCCGAAAATGATCCTCTCTTATCCCTCGGATATTACAGAAAGTGTCGATCACCGAAGACATATCCAGCTGCATATCACTTTTATTCACCTTTTTTATTAAAATTCACTTTCCATAATGCATGCATCTCAGATTATGGGAAATCCACGAGATGCACACATCTTGCAAGTTAAAGAATATTGTGTACTCGACAATGATAGCAACACATAGATAAACACAATGGCCCTGCAGGACATAGATAAACTCTTAGAATTTCTCAAGGTGGTGCCCACATCAGGTAGATTTACTTAAAATGTGAAATCCTTTACACGCTTGTTATCAAGGAGTAAACTGCATTGAAATTTAGTGAAGAGAAAGGGCTACTTTAACGTTTCTTTCCACACCTTCCTCCTTCTCCTCCACTTATCTACTGAGGTCTCATACGCATTGACCCTTTCGGATGAATTATTTGAAATTGGAAATAGGATAAAGCCGCAAAAGGACGAAACGAAATGGATTTTTGCATCTGTCACCGTCCATTCTGTAAGATTTTGCTGAACTTTCGAAAGTGAATTTTTAAATCCTCTTATTTGTGTCAGTGTCAACGTGAAAGAAGATGTGCAAGGGTTGTTTTGGTGGGACAAAAATGCATATAGAGGACTCACATACCGAAGAAACTCTACTTCTGCACTCAATATGCAAAGATAATTGATTGCTGGCATCGTTTGCTACTTGCATTCATGAATGGGAAAGTGTTGCAGTTCGATTTGATGGAAAATGTAACAAGAAGTGAAGTGAAATGATTTCTGACAATGGAGGAAGACATCTGTTTCCTTTTAATAGCAAAGAAAAGAAAAAAAGAAATTGTGGTCGCATGATGATTAATCTCGTATGAATTTGTTCAGTTGCGTTAGTAATGGCTTTCTTGCTGATAAAATGAGGAGTTAAGTAATTTTAGCAAATCTTTTATTTCACTTCATTTAAAAAAACAACCCATCTTAGAGGAAAACTACTAACTTCAGTTTTTGACCTAAATATGGTTTTAGATAAATTCCTCTATACGTTTTCATCCTTCGCTCATTCCATTCGAAATTTCGCAGAAATATGTATGTGTCTCAATGATGGCTGAGACGAATTGTTTGAAATTAAATCTTATTTTTTCTAGTGCTTTTAGAAAATAACCTCAGCAGTTCGATTTATATGCTTGAAAAATTAGTTATAATACAAGGTAAATTTCAATACAACCATAAAAAACCGTCTATCACTTCTGGAGTGCCTCAGGGTAGTCAACTTGGCTCTCTTCTTTTTTGTCCTTTCCATAGATGATATTGTGCATCTTTTAAGGCGGTCAAAAATTCTAATTTATAATGACGACATGAAAATCTTCACTCATATCAGTGACGTTAGTGACAGTACTGCCCTACAGGAAAGCTTAAACATCTGCTTTTATTCTTGGTGTGGGCACAATGACTTGGACCTTAATATAAATAAGTGTGAAGTGATGTCGTTCTTTAGGAGGCGCGACGCTATCACTTATCACTACACATTCGGTACTGACAATATTCCCTGGGTGCAGTCGATTAATGACTTCGGCGTAAAGCCCAGCCACATTAATTTTATCGTTTCTAGGGCAAATTCCATGTTGGGTTTTATCCGGCGCTGGTCTAAGGAGTTCTCTGATAGTGGGATTTCGCTAACATTATATAACTCGTTCGTTTGGCCTGTTCTTGAACATGCATCCTAGATATGGAAACCTTCCTACGTTGTCCATGTCGGTCGTGTTGAGTCAGTCCAGCGCAGTTTCATTAGATTTGCACTTAGGGACCTCTGATGGAACAATCCTTTGATTCTTCCACCATATCGCGACCGGCCTAATCTTCTTGGTATGATATCCTTGTAGAAGCGACACAGCGTTGCTGATATATAGTTTTCATGCACCAGCTCCTGGATTCCCATATTGACTCTCTGGTTCTCCGTGCTAGGTCTAATAATCAAACCTTGAGAGATGTCCTCCTTTTACATATCAACTTCTTTAGAAATAACTATGGTAAGCATGAACTGGAACCACAACTGACTATGGCAAGCATGAGCCTATTAATCGCATGTGTGCGGCTGTTAACCGTGTTGCAGAGCTCTCTGATTTATATCTGACCAAGAATGTACTGAAAAAAGTCTTTCACTCGTCGTTTAACTTATGTATTAACCTTAATTACTAACTTTTTCTATTTTCCTCTGTCCTGTCAATTGGCCTCATCATATTAGCTATTATATATCTTGCATGCTTGTCGGGGAACCTAAACTTGACGCATTTCTTTGAAATATGTGAACGCCTAGTGCGGAGATGAGTAGATGGTTCTTGGTTCAACGCAGAGAAGTGCGCTTTCTGGGCACATTATTAGGACCGAAAAATGTAAATTATAATTATGGTAAATTTTTGAAGCATTAATTTTAACAATCCCGACAAATATTGACACCAAAAAAGCCAGCGTGTGGGACTGGAGTCGAACCAGCGACCGGAAATTGTTACAATAAATGCTTCAAAAATTTGCCATCGTTGAAATTTAAATAGCACTTACTACTTATTAATGGAAAGAAAACCCAAAGGTAAGAGTTGATTCACAAAAATAAAACAAGTAGTAATATATACCCAAACTGCTGGAGTGGATAGTTCCTTCTCAAGTGTCTCCGCAATGTAAGGTTTTGTGTCAGGCAGGTCTACAACGAACTTATTGGAATTTAACTCTAAGACAACATCTGATTTTGGCAATAATCTACAAACTGATTCTATTTATGCAGACTTTAGTAAGGCTTTTGTCGCATTCGGTCATTTTGCTTAAATTACAGAAACTGGGTTTTCCAACTGTCATTCAAAATAGTTGTCAAGGATAGGTAGTATTTTTAGCATTCTATCATATGCTTTAAATCCATCAGAGAAAGGAATTATTCTTAAATGTATTACAAAACAGAACAAAAAATCTCCAACCTTCCATAAAATAAAATTACATTTAACAAAATCAATGCAAGCATATTCCACGTAATGAAATAAACCCATATGCACATTTGGATTGCTTTCATAACTAAAAAAAATCTCTTCACATAGATATCCTTTCTTCGAACGTTTCCATTTTCTGGCAGTAATTCACCTCCCTTTCTAAAAATCATTTATTTCAATTTTACGGAAAAATTAACGATTCCTCCCTTTTCTGCTTTAGTTGCTACAGAAATTTTCTGCATCAATAGCACAAGTAGTTCTCAAAAGTTAAGAAGATCAAGTCGAAATCCGTTTCGCACTCGAATTTTTTCCTCTACGTTGGAAGGAGTTATATCGCTTTATAGAGTAGCAGCTTCTCTGTGTTACTCTTAATAACCGACGGAAGTCTCTCAATAAACTGGAAGCGACTACAGCTGAAAAGCGCTCAGGAAAAGAAGTTCTTGTGCAGTTATCCTTCAGTCCATCAGATTCACTGCTTGTCTTCATATTTGCATACCCCACAGTAAGTAACACAATATCTAAGAAGTCCCATGGTCCATAGCCCCGGTATGCATCAAAAGGGAGAATTCCGTGGTTATCTACGATTTTTATTTCTTGCCGCAATCCTTTCCTACTGCTCATCTATATTGGATGTTCTAGATGTTGTTGCTGCTGCTGCTGCTATAACACTTACGTTGTGCACAGAAGTGCGGGGGCTACCTCTTATATAAAATTGAGAAGGTAAAGGGGTCTGAGACTTTCGTTTTCTTTTTTCGTCGGCCTCGTTTAGGAAATATGACAGGGGGCGCACCGGGAATTGTATGCAGGCCTCCAAGAGATGAGGGGTTACAAACCATCAACCCCCTACAAAACGAGATGTAGGAAAAAAGGGTTTTCGAAGGAAATCCACCAGAGCCAAGATGCATTGCAAGGCGAGTAATTAAAACTCTGGCACAAGTTCATTCTGCACGGTTTATTCATATTCGCGTAGTCTTAACATGGTCCACCCGTCCCGCGCCTCGCACCTGTCGTAGAAGAGGCTTTGCGGCAATATAAGAAGTCTTTCTCGGTGAACATGTAGTTAAGTACACAATTGACGTAAGTTGAAAGAAAGAAAAAAAAATTGACGACAACGTCGTCATCGTCATCCCAGTCGCAGTCGTCCTCGTTGACGTTGACAAGGATAACGATGACGAATAAATATGCATCTTTAGAAATTTTTTCAGTTAGTCACTGCTTCTTATATTTACTCCTTTGCCTACCCGCCCTCCTACACCCGATCCAGGCCACTGCGATATGCACTGAATTAAAAAGGGAAAACTGCAAAGGAAAAAAGAAATGGTAAATTTGTCTTCAAGTCTTCCTCCAGTACGTCTCAAAGGATTTGCGAGTGCAGGGGGATGCGGCTGGAAGCAGATCAGGAAGAGAGGAAGAAGCTCCAGTGCAGTGTAAGGTGTGCAACATGAGTTTTCCTTTCGCTTGATGCATTTTCAAACTCGTAGACAATTCAAGGTTTACATATCCACCCTTCAAGAAGCCTACATAACGTCGGAATTCCCTCTTGATGCAATTGAAAGGAGTGTAGTCATCGTACAGGGAGCATCAGCTAACAGGAATACTTATCTGCGTTTGTATCACGATATATCCATCCCTTAAAACAAGAAAATTCTGAATTCGCCCGGTGAATTGAGACATCGTGCACCAAAGGTACGCGAAGATATTCACAATGTGAAAATTACTTCTTGGTGGTGGAGCAGTAGTTTTTATTTAAGCAGAAAATTTCTTCCATTGTCAGGTTGTCATGTGTTTCTTGAAATGGAAAATTTCTGAAAAGAATGGTGGATTCTGTAAGAATTTCTCTATTAGTTCCTTTAATAACTGAAGATTTAAGTGCTAATCAAGCGGTTTTTTCGAGTCTAATTTAAAGTAGTCTTGAATGTATTTGGTTTGTAAGTTGTTGTTTTTGTAGGATTTTTAGTTGAGCGGTTTTAATTGTTGAATGTAACTTGAAGCCACTTCTGGTTTCTCATTCATTTTCTTTGCAAATATCGATCATATTTACATTTCTCATTGATTCCTTTTACATTGATTACTGTGCGCAGTTTACGTGGTATGTTTTCTATGAAATCTTTAAATAGACGAGATCCCACACATTTTTTTCACAAATAGAAGTACGTCCTCTCCACAACAGAAACAGGTCATTATGTTCCGGTGTTAAAAACTCTAATTACCTGATTTCCTTCTTAGTATTCAAAATTTTATTAGAATAATTAAGAAACAAAATCTATGTCGGAGTAGTACATAACAATAATGTTCGGTGGAAATGTCAGTTTGCCATTAATTCAAGGTGTAACTACGAAACTACCCCGATAAGAGTTTCAATGGATATATGTGAGGTATTAGTTAACGTACATATCATCGGTATACGGCAAGAACCGACTTACAGATGAGTTATGACTGCTGTCAACTTTAGAATTACACTATTAATCTCGTGGAAAACCAAAAAAAAGAATATTTTAACAAAAATGTGAGCGTTACAATTTTGCCAAATGAATGTGTTTTTTATACAGACTTTTTCTAAATAATAACCTTTAAATGGTGTTTCACAATTCTTATAAAAATGGACTTAGTGGGTTCTTGCAGTATACCGACGATATAATAATTTTAGTTTTGCTGAATTTCAATAAAACGTATGACCCCATAAGTCATTCTAATTCACTATCCAAATTTGGTGCTAGATTATTTTTTCCTCCTCGACATTGTGGTCAATAATCTTCGGTTCGATAACATTCGGCGACATTTTTGATAAATTCATGTGGGATGTCTGCTTCTTTTCCATAGTTTGCAAACATTGTAAAATGATTGATTTATCGACTTCGAGTTGGTGAGCCAATTTTTTAAATGTCTGAGCGAGGTTTTCGTCCAGTGGAGCTTATAGTTCTTCATCGTCGAGCTTTCTCCATTGGCCTGGTCGTTCTTTGTTATAAACGTTTTAATCACCACTCTGCAATTTCCTACGAAACTATCTGCACATTAGCGGCCATAATAAAAATCTATCCACGTCTTGCCATTATACAACTAGCTAACTATCTGGAAAATATCGATAGGAACTCCTCATAAAATTTTGAAGGAATATCTTCACATGTCTAGAATCTCTGTACGAATTCTAGAATCTGTGTACACTTGCCTGACTTTATTTTATACTCCAGAACAAAAAAGTTTCTAAACGGACTACATTTCGACACCACACCACCACACAGGACGCAGTTAAGGCACCATCGAAAAAAGATGGCTTCACGCTTCAACCATGTTTTCCGGGCATGATAGAAACAGTGGGATAGGTGCATTTCACTTAGTGGGGAATATATAGAAGGGAATAATAGTGCCGTTGATTAATTTATGAAAATAAAGATTTGACAGTATAACTCTCAGCCTTTATTGAACAACCCTCGTACAACCAAAAATAACGCGCAGTTTACGAATCGCATTTACAATACAGTACTAATTTTTGTGAAAGTGAGTTTTATAATAAGTCCTTCCGTTGTAAAATGTCGAACTAAATTCTATCATGTTTTCATGATGAAAAATATCAAACATAAATGGAAAATAGCTCAAACTTGAAAGGAACTTTGAGATTACTTTTTCATTAATGGTACATAATTTATTATCCTACTGAATGATACGTGATAATAATTACAACAATTAATCACAATTTAAATTTGAATCCAATATGGCGGTAATGCCTTCTCAAAAATGTTTTATTTTTAATAAAATAATTGATGAGATTGCTGCTCTTAAAACAAGATATAAATACCGTTCACACAATTACACAATTAATGGATTAAACTTATGAAGATAAATGAGATTTGAATGTTATGTTAATATAAATTATGTTAGGTTAATAAAAAACAAATCACAGGGTTGCAAATGCAGATTGTTTTCTTGGAAATTGATGATTTATTTTTAATAACTCTCTATTATAAATTATATCATTTCATTAATCCTGTATTTTTTTACTTACAGGTAAGAAATATACACTAAAGTAAAAGTAAGTAAAAAAAGTATTAATAAGACGTGTTATTGAAAAGAGCCTCATAAAAATAGTAGATAAGTATACTACACTTATGGGATGGAATTTAAGGGGATATGTAATAAATCTGCAAACGTAAGGTGGTTTTAGACAGTGAAAGACCGCTTAAGTGTATTCAGAAGCCATACATCAAGCAGTGGAGAAAAATGTCCCTAGAGATATTTGGTTATAAGTATTCTAAAAATTTAAAATATCAACACGAGGTGTTATACTCTAACCGTTTCTACGTAAAATAATAGGGAAATATAAAATGAGATGTAAATGAAAAAGAAATTCACTCTTATGTAGAGAACGTGAAGGGATTTCTCCAAGTAACTACTCAAATTATCATAAAAACAAATATATCTGATTACCCGTGCTCGAACACAGTCATTTTCAAACGAGGCTTCAAATCCGTACATAAAATATGCAATTAAAGTAAAACTTCGACATCTGTAAGGTTTTATGTTTAATTCCACTGTAGCTAAGCTGATTCCACCCACTGTACGTTTTAATCCTTAAATGTCAGAGAGTTGGAGAGTTACTATTTCATAAGTGGTTGCAAACCAGCAGGGGAAGGGCAAGAGCTTCCCCATTAATATGGTATGCATGATTTTGTAACTACTATACATTAGCTGTGTTCTTTTGAGCAACAGAGTTATGAAAGCTTAAAAGAACGGTTGGAATCCATGGAGTACATAGTTAATTCTTTTTCTTAACTTTTCCTCTTTTTAAGTAAATCTGAGATAAGTAAAGACCGTTATTAACTTGAAATTTGTCTTAATGTCAGTTTTGCCCACATTAGTGTATATTCTAATTGCCATGATGAGCAAAATTAACTTCTAAACACAAAAACTTTCAATAAGCGCCATCTATTTTCCCGTAGAAGACTTAAATAATCCAGTAAGCTCTTTAACTCGGTTAAATAACCGAGTTAATTTAACCCAGTTAATGTATGACAACTCTGTAATCGACTGCCAAAAGAACGCAGCTATTATTTTGTTAGTTACAATTTACATAGAAGTGTCATAGGTATGGAACCCTTTCATAGATCGTTACTGGTAACAGGAAGAAGGAATCAAAGGAATTGTAATATAGGCATTACTTTCTGCATTACCAGGAAATGCGGCAAGTAATTACATACCACAAAAGCGCATGCCTTCTACATCAATTCTGAAGATATGATTTAGTAAATACTAGCTTCTGCCCGCGACTTCGCCTACGTGGACATCAGAATTGGGTCCAGAGAGAATTGGAAAATGTGTGAGCAATAAAAAAATTAATGGAATAAAAATTTTCATATCGCTTGGGCTGTAATAGAGAAAAATAGCTTCAATTTTGCGTTTAAGTGATTAGGTATTTGATTTGGTAGAATCATAAAATTTATATTGTTTTTCTTTCTTTTGACGCATATATTTTAAGTTAATATACATACTTCTATAGACGACATTGTTTTCATATCTTCGGCGTTAGAATGTTTCAAGAGATGCGTGACATCGTCAATGGAAAGTACAAAAAAAAGGATCAAGATGACTACCCTGAGGCACTCCAGACGTGACTGAGAGAGAACTATCGACTCCAACAGTTTGGGTGGGACAATTTTGCTATCGGTCTGTAATTGGAAATCTGCCTTCTATTACCCTTCTTGCGAATAGGTATAATGAAGGAGTTCTTCCAGAGCTTAGAAAAACATCCACTGCTGAGAGATTTCTCAAAAAAAATTTAAAGAGGAATAACCAAGACATCGAAGCATGATTTAATCACCACAGGCGGAATATAGTCAGGACCTGAGGTGAAATCATAGGCCAGCCCGTTAATGTGAGCAATAATGAACTCAACAGAGGCAGACAGAGATATTCCACCTGCACAAGGATCGATGTCACTATTGCAGTGAGTCCGTATGGTCAGCCTTTTTAAGTTAAAAAAGAAACTCTCTTCATTGTTTTTTTAGTATTTTCGGACTCAAAACAAACTGTTACTAAAAGAGAGGGGTGATAAGAATCGACCGTTGACAGAATAGGGTTCAACTGGATTCAACCAGTATGTTACTTGAGTTAGAGGAAAAAATGAGATCGAACTGCCCCCCAAATCGTTCCCGATGCCTGGTGTAAAATCAGGGAAGTAACTGCATCAAGAAACTGATATTCCTTGGTTGAGAGTCTACCATTGAACGTTGGGAAAACACTGCTTTGCTTTCCTAATACTAAAGCACTATGTATCTAGCCTAAATTAACTTTCTAATACTCATTTGTGCAAATGATATATATATATACTAAATAAATTGGAATTGAAAATCGAAATGCGGTGAGCTGGCTTACTTAAAACACTACCAATTAATTGATTCTTTTAATCCAAGATCTTGGAAGGTCTACTACTAGCCTTGACTGCATCGAAAATAACAATTATTGACAGCTGTTTTCTTTAACATAGCCACGGTGTTACCAGCACCAAATTCTGGCTAAAATCTGCAAAGAACTTTCAAACTAAAGCGTTACTATTTTATGAAATCAATAGAAAATATTGCTGAAACAACAATATGGAATTTATTTTGATTTTATAATAAACAAGCGCGTGCTTTAAAAAAAATACCCTGCTAATTCAAAGTATGACTGTTGCAATAATATCCGGAAAATTTCTCTTACCAAAAGCGATGGTTCCAAAAATATAATTCGGCTGCAGAATTGTCATCAGCTCAACATCATTTCCACATTTAATGAAATTCCTATTGCGAAAAAAACTTGCTGACTTCGCATCGGTGAAAATAGTAAACGCCTTTGCATTGGAAAATTTCCACTTTCTTTGATTGGGTGGCAAATGCTTACTGTTTGCAATGATTCTTCCAATTCCTCCAACCCCCTAACCTCATCACTTTCCAAGATCAGCTTAAAAAACTCATAACGTGGCTCATCAACTTGATTCTTCTAATAATCGCCATATTTTTCACAGTGGCATTAATTTCCCCCGCTGGTGGTGCTTTTTCTTCATCTTTCTGTATATATACAATATTTTTTGTATTTCGGTGAGTATATTCATGCACTTGAGTCTCTTCCGCCGACTGAACGCATTCTACACACAAAATGCATTATTATGCACTTCCCTGATAACACGGTTCCTGCGTCCCGTCCTTGCCGTCACCGCTTAATCGTGGCTGTGCAAAGCAAACAGGAGCTGCTGCTGAGTAGCTGCTGAGGCTGTGCTAAGCACAGATTCTGCACACAATGCGGGGGTGTGAGGGGTGCATAAGGTAATATCACCGCATCCTACGTTAACATTAATCACAAATGAAATAGAGATAAAAATGCGATTCATAAAAATTCCGACGAAAAAATTTCTGAAATTTTTCCCTTCACTCCTTGGCAGGTTTTGCGCACATGGAATGCACTTTTTCACCCTCTCCCACCTCGTTAGGATGGTTGCAGTCAGTATCCCAACTTACTAACACTAACCTGCTCAGGTTGTTTAGTGTGCTAGGAGTATAGTTCGCAGCGGCCCCAAACTCCTTCTTTTGCCGGGTGTTTAAAGTTCGAGCCTAAAGCTAATTTAGGTTATGTAGAGAGAGAGTAGAGAATATCCTGTGTATCCCTGTGATCCGGTGCCTGGAAGCCATAGCCACTGTACCGCAACTCGTAGTGGCTGAAAGCTTTGTATCATTTTTTTGCAATTTTTTCGCTGTTTTTTCTGCTCCTCTCTGCAAGTTGGAAACTTTTAGGTCGACGTGCAAGTGATCGACGGCAGTACTCTCAACTTGGGTGCTTATTGGCATTGGACATGAATTTGAATTCCCTTTACCGTTGCCAGGGTCGAGTTTTTTGTTCCTGAACCTTTTTCGTCCTTTCCGGGATGATTACTATATGCCGTCGACCAGGTCATAGCCTCTCCTAGTTAGTTGTTAAGTCAGAGGTGAGTGTGGGACACAATGTGTGTGCGAATGGAATGGTCTTGGGAGCTCGGTGGTGGCAAAGTTGTGCGTTTCATCCTGTTTTTTGTCCGAACATGAGTTTCGTGTTTGCATAAGTTTTAACGGATACAGCGCCTGCATCTGATGAACCTGATTCAACCAGCATCAGATGAGGATACTCCCAACTTGTTCTCCTCTGACATAGATGGAAAGGGTATAACAACAGCTAAAGTGCATAGAAAACGCATGCATGCAGTTTTCAATATAAAAAAAAAATCGTCCAGGACCATATCCCGCAACAAATTTGATAGAATGAGCTTTTTTGGGTGGTTATCCACCAATCACTAGGGGGTGGTATGGATACACACACGTCACGATATTGCGTCTGGACTTTGAAATGCATAGTGTGTACTTCTAGAATAGGACGGGGGCTGAATAGGCTTTTAGGAGCGGGCTTGTTTTGCATATGCAAAAACAAATCGGATGCATTGCATTGTCTAAAAATGTTCAGACGATTGCACACCCGAACCTTTAGCTTCGAATTTAATATTTCGATTTCAGCATTTTAGTTGTTTGCACACAACTTGCATTTCGATTTTGTACGATTTTCAATTATTAAAAAATTTCCCCGAGTGCATTTTGGTGTGAAATTAGTTAACCAAATTTGCAATCACTTTTTAGATTTTTTTTTGATACGTAGGGAATTATCTTTCATCAAAAATACTAAAATAATGTTGAGGCAATGAACATCTGTATATTTATTGATTATGCAAATAATAAAAAATATTAACAAAACGTTTTTGTAGAAATCTAAAATTTGTGACAGTGAAGGAAGACTCTTCAGCTTTTTTTTAAAAAAAAAAAACAAGACTGAAAAAATTGCGTATGCATTTTCCTTCTTGAATTTCTTCTATAGTTTTTACATATATTGATTTTATTGCCTCTTTAAAATTTAAAACATTTTAGTTACATCGAAAATAATTTACTTTTTCTTCAAAAAAGAATGTGAAGGTTCCAATGAAGTTTTTTTTTGTATTTCCCTTTAAAGGCTTTTATTATTAATTAAAAATATTTATTTAACTTACTGCATCGTCAAAATCTTGCGATGCAAAAGTGACCTACTTCCACATATTCGAAAATTGGCATATATATATATGGTTCCGGTGACAATGCTCTTTAACACTTTCACATAATAAAAATTCAAAATGGCGGCGCAAATATGGCGGATGAAGTTTGTCATTTATGGTTCGCTTCGATTCGAAATCGATACCAGGAGGTTTTCAAAGTAGCAGATTACGAATCTTTGGACTGAATTTAGAAATTCGAAATGGCAGATGGATCTTCTTATTTACGGCTCAATTCGATTTAAAATATATATCTTGCGGTGTTCGAGGAAATTTGAGGTAGCCTTGAATGGCAAGTTAGAGTTGTAGCGCATTGGCGTAAAATTTACTGATTCTTTTTCAAATTCTTTAGTTTTCTTTTAGTATTTATTAGTTGTCCGTTCGTGATGTTCGGCATTTGGAGATTCATCCTTGCAGTTTAATGGCGTGCAGCCTCCTGATTCCATTAGTAATTCTATTTTTCTGTTTTTGTCCACCGCAGTCAACGTTTTTTGTTATTGTTCACCATACCAGTCCAGTGATCATGTGTCTCATTATAGCCAGATATGGCCAGGCTTAAGCCGCCAGGTTGCTCCTACATCTGTAGTTTTACTTAGTACATCTTCGATCCAGCGTAAGGCCAAGATGTTTGACTTCTACTGAGAATCCTATAGTTGCTTCTCCTAAGGTAGGACTTGTCAAGTTGAGTTTACTCTTTTTTGTGAAAGAAACTATTATTGTTTTTTTCCAGGTTGACTCGTAGGTTTTAGTGCGTTGTGCATGTAATCGGCAATTTTCTAAAATTTCTTTCCCTTAACAAACATGAACAGAGCCTGCTTTGTCTCGAAGAAGTTACTTTTTGAGTCAGCTCACGATCAGGACAGGTATGATAAGATCGAAACATTGGTCAGATATAAATAGGAATTTGTTCGCGTTAAATACCCGTGGTGATAGAAATATGTGTACAAATTGTGAAAGTCTCGAAAATAAATAAAAATAATTAAAAATAGTACTTAATTATTATAAGCGCTCCTAAAATCAAGGAGTCGGGCAAAGTTTTTCATACTTATAAGGAAGTCGCAGTTTCAAAAACATTGAAAAACCTTGCTCTAGGGAACGAGGAAAGATGATGGGATTTTGACTGTTGTATAGGATAATGTTCCGGATGTACTGCAGGGTATGTTCTTATTTGATGCGTCTTTAGCGCAACGAATTGTAACGTAAAAACAATAATGAAATTTATCACTTCATAAAAGTTCCTTGCCATGACAATCAGTAAATCACTTCGAGAGAATTAAGGCGCGTTTCCAATACAGCGTGGAGTTGCAGATTATTTTCTGTCTCCACGCTTCACTCGACAGAGTTGTATCTTCTATCTCTTTAAAAATTTCACTTTGGAGCTGGGAGCCAGCGCAAAAGTAGGTTCTAGTTCTACTCTCGCGCTGGAGATTTCGAAAACTTTCATAATTTTAACTGCATCTATTGGATGTAAGATGGTGCAGCTGTAGAGTTAATTTGTTGGGGCAGAAAATTAGCGAAAATAATTAGCTTTGC
>QYTT01093962.1:2285-34115 GCA_006980735.1 Dasypogon diadema | reverse complement strand
GGGGGGGGGGGGGGGCGATCTCAAACAAACTTAAAGGAATCGATTGGTATAACTGTACTGTATAATTGAAACTTGATTAAAGAAATTGAAGTTTGGTGATAATTGGCGGTTACTTGCACGGGTGTTCACATAGAAGTTCTAAAGAAAGGAGAAAGTACCAAAAAGAACGAAAACTTACTTTTAGAGGCAGATTTTAATGGCTGTTAATGACTAGAAAAAGACATATGTAGCCCACATATTATAATAAATAATTTTTTATTAATTTTCGCATAATTTACACCATCTACTGTAGTCAGAAAATTTGTCTTAGAACATTTATAACTCTTTTGCAAGATTTTCAATAAAAGTGAATAAATTTTATGTTTTTACCACTTTAAGAAATGCAATCCGTAGGTTTAATTCGATTAAAATTCGTAAACAGCATTTTTAAAACTGATTTCCTGCGTTGTCTCGAAAAATTCATGCACGAGACATGAAGCATTTTGAAAGTTAATAAGTCGTCTTCTTTTCCTCCACTATGAATCATAATGGACTTGCTTACTATTAATGAAAGCATATCGAGATAGTTAACTAATATCGGATTGTAAAAAATGTAATTTGAAAATTTTGTATTTGTTGTAAAAATGCTAAAAGCCAATTTTTTACGTGACAAACTGCTTTCAAAAGCACTAAAAAAACAGCATTTAACAGTGTAGGTGGAATTCGATAAGATTTTTTGCGCCGCAAACTATGCAACTAGTGTATTCAAAGCAAATCCATGTTTTTCATATTTGGTTGCAATGCGAACTTGGTTTAGTAAATTTTGGGTAATTTGTCTTTTAAACCTTTGTTTTTTTATTGTATAAGTATTTGGATGTAATCTCTGAGAAAAAGCACTACTGGAATTTGTGTTTGGTTGAACCGTGCATATAGCAAATAATAACCCAATGCAATAACAAGACTGGTAGATTGGAGAGTGATGCACCAGGTCATGCAGTTTGTGTTGGAATATGGGTACAGATGAAGAGTGGACAGGAAACATGTAAGAATCCTTTGGAACACGGATGTGGCAAAGTAGGCGGGAGTGTTGGAGAGGAATCTGAAGGAAAAGCTGAGGACGAGACTGAAGACTACAAGAAGGGCGGAGTTTACTGTAAGGCCAAGAAAATATAGCTGAGAAGAACTCTTGATAACAAAAAGGTTATCGTGGAAAGATTTCTGCCATCTACAACCATGGGGACCAGAAGAAAAGTTCTAAGCATGAAGCGAATTTCTTTGACTGCTGTGAACGGAAGCCTCGGATATTACCTCAAAAGGATGGGAATCCTAGAGGATGATGTAGACAGGCTGTGCCTGAAAGGATACTGAGACAGTGATTGCCATGTCTTGACGAGAGGGAGAACGGCTGCTACAGGCTGCTTTACGGGTAGCTTATAAACACATACTCGAAGTAATAACAAGTGTCGAGGTAAGGAAATTGTTTC
Organism: Dasypogon diadema; assembly: GCA_006980735.1. NCBI lineage: Eukaryota > Metazoa > Arthropoda > Insecta > Diptera > Asilidae > Dasypogon > Dasypogon diadema. The sequence goes on along the minus strand of QYTT01093962.1, from coordinate 32,652 downwards.
GCAGCAGAGGGGCGAAAAGATGGCCCGAATACAGCGATCTATTTGGATATCATTTGAACGATAATTACATTACATTCCCTTCCATTTCCATTTACCCCGAATCACACATTTTAAGGTCTTCATTTGGGCATTGGGCTCATTATGAGGTACCTTGGTGTATCCTTTAGTTCAATATGAGGAGTGAAATTCACTTTAGATGTTTTTTGCGTTTTTTGATTTTTTCTGTATGGTCCCATGAGAACCCCGACAGAGACGTGCGTTACCACGGGAAAATATTATCCGGAATCCGCATACTAGACACTTATCTTCTCTCAGTCATCCAGATTATAACTTATGTTGTTCCACCTTGATTTATTAGGATTGATTGGTTCTGAGTGCCTTATTGGTTGTTCGACGATGCCTTGATAGTGAGTACATTCCACGATTCATCGCCCATAGACTGGATTGATACGTGTTGAGCACCTTTAATAGCCTTTTACAAGCAGATTATACCGTCAAGGCACTCTAATCTTTCCACCTACAGGATCTTCGTAAAATCTGTTAACGCAAGAAGGTCCTTGACGAGGATATGATTAACAATCAAAATGGATGTAATTTCCTAGGAGCCGGATTGTGATCCTTTATTCGACGCCGTAACCTAATTTTCTCATTGTTCCTTCTAATCTTGTTTAAATCTTTCTTTCTATTTATTTGGTACCATAAAATAGATTGAATGTTACCACTGGATCATAGCTTATCACTGGTATCATACCACAGAAGAGCAACTTTCTTCCTGCCATTATTTCTACTTCAGAAATGAATGTATGCACTTTATACACCAATGTATGAGACAGACGAAGAAAATAGCATTTCCTGTAGTGAAAAACAAGTCACCTACATTACATCTTAAGTGGCTGGATGTTGCCGGAGTAACAGAAGTGCTTGGGAAGTTTTCATTCGAGATTATTAAATTACTTCCCTAGAACATTCTGACAAAAGGTTATGCACTAAAGTGCATCCCACAGGACATCAACACTTGCACCAATAAATGCTTGTTCGGACGAATAACCCTTGGGAGTAGAGTCCTTGAGCCCCAAGCAGACAATTAGATTTAACAAAAGTTGGAAAATTCACTGAAATAAGAGTTTGTGTTCAAAAAGGAAATGACTTGACATTTTGTAAAGTTTTCTCGCTATTGAAGAAGAGCACACTGTGAAACTGTTGGAATTGTGCCCGACTTAGTTTCGATTTCTTTTGGGGTGGAAAATGATTCCAGAAGATTGGTTCCAAAGTAAAGGGATCGAATCGTCTGCTGACTATTTTTTTCTATAGTCCTCTCTCAGATCGAACACAAAAGAAATTATGTGTAAAAGGAAGTGGAGGAGTATCAATGATTATGAACAGCCCATTAGGAGTTACATCGAATGAGGAATGTTGTAATTGATTTCTTCTTTAATCAACACTTAAAGCCGAGCCATGAGAATAATTTATGCAGGATTAGATAGAGATATATAGAGGGGGTTGGTCTCAGTTTCCTTCCTTTTGCACAATTCTCTACATGACGCTTTGGCTTCATTAAGTTTTCTGCAGATGAAGCAAGACTAACTAGGTTTGGCTTAATTTAATTGACTTGGGAGGGTTGTTGTAGCTCGTAATATTATTGATCATATCTGAAATCGTATTCGTATACACTGTGTTTCCAATACTAAATGGTCTGTTTCGCAGAGAATTCATACATACACATGGGATTTGTGGATGTGTCAGGGGTCCTTGGGTTTAAGATAGAGCCTGAACTCATCCTTTTTAACTGCAACGAGCATTCTAAATTAAACCCTGCTGACAGTACTGTCATGTTGAGGATTCTAATCTAGTAATATTTATCTCGAATCTTGTAAAAGTTATTAAGAATTTGCATCAGATACCCTTGTGCATTTCTTATTTTAGTTACAGGTGAACCCCGGTGGCATGGAGATTGTAATTCTTGCTTAATTTTAAGAGGAATAAAACTATTGAATTGAATCGAATTCTTTTTTTTATATGCTTACAAAATTTCCCTTTAATTTTGCAAACTTTTTCTATTTTTGTATGTCCATGTAATTAAGCATGCGAATCTTTAATTGAAACTTGGACAAGCAATTCTCATTAATTTCAGCCAACAACAGTAGGTGCAGAGAATGCTGAAAATAAAATCATTTCTGTTATAAAAGAGTTCTGAATTAATTAAAATCCGTTGTGTTTCGTTTACTTTTACCATTTCGCTAATTCCCCCAATATTTCATAATTTCCCCATTAAAATTCTGAATGCTTTCGAGTTTAAAACCATTGAAATGGCCTCATGGGTGCTGATATTGCAAGAAGTTGTTTTCCAGTTTTCAAAACATCCACAAAACAGTAGGGTTTTCAGCTATTCACGCCTCGTAATTATAGCTAGCAGCCATTTGGCATACATTCATGAGATGATCCAGACTTTAGACTGTTTCAATTGTGGCATAGCATGGGTCACTCACTTTCTCTCGTCGAATTTTGATGTTCGTTTTAAAAATTTTAAAATAAACCAATGTTCCCCCAAGTGCTCTTTAAAGTGCTGTGGAGCGTTTGAAAATGTTAATCAAAATTTGTAAGGAGTATGGAGGGGTCTCAATAAATTCAAGGCTATTAACTGAGAGCTATTTCAGGTAAAATAAGGGAAATATATGAAGCGTATATTTTGAAAGTGGCCTAAATCCACTTTTACATTTGATGAGTACTTGCGAAACCACTGAGATGTTGTGCAGTAAAAATTGTGGCTTATTTGCCCGTTACCCCCTCATCTTAGGCCATACCTAAAAAAAGAGCCTAAGAGTCTTAAAAAACGCTCAAAGGATACCCTATGATAACAAGCACACCCTTGGCAGAAAGGAAAACATTTATGAAGGATCCTTGAAGTGTACCCTCTCAAATTTGCTACTAAAAACTCAACTGAGCATCGATTTTATACCACTAAATCAATGGTAGGCAAGGATTGAGCTCATGGATATCTAAGCCGATTTTCAGAATTTCCACTTAGATAACCGACTGCTACAGGAATTGGGCATGTGATTGGGTTCAATGAGGTCCAAATGAAAAGATTTTTCAGAATTTAGAAATCATTATGGAAAAATACAAGTTCCCTCTTACCCACATCTACAACATGGACGAAACTCCTAAGGATTTAAGCATAAAAGGTAAACGATTGGTCAGCTAGATTGTTAGTGGTGGAAGATGACAGGCGATAATAGTAGTTTCTTCAATGAGTGTCTCAGGAAATATTATTCCACCAGAAAAAGGATGAAAGTGGAACTATTAGATGGAGCACCACAGGTTTCTATAGGAATTTTATAAGATTCTGGATTTATAAACACAGAGTTGTTTCTTAATTAGTTACAGCATTCTATGAAACACGTTCATAGCTCATAAGAAAAGCTCTGTATTTTGTTTTCTAAATATTGGATAGCCACTCGACAGAGAAGTAGTATAGATATGGTCTCCATATAAACAGAATAGAAACCACGTAAGGATAAAATACAAGTAGTTAGTTTGTTCGAGATTGAATAATTGTTTACTAAACTAGATGTAAGCCCAATAGGTCTAGATAAATAGAGCTAAGCATCGTTGGCATGGTCATTAATATACGTGGGAAATAATATCGGACCCAAGATAGATCCGTGAGGGACTCCACTTAATATGAAGAGAAAATCCAAGCAAATATCTCTGCAGAATAATTTTTTTCTCCAGTCACGGAAATAAGGCCATCTTACTAAACAGAATTTTGTTGTTCACCTTAATAAATGCACTTAAAAAGTCCAGAAGAGTCCATAATTTTCGTACGTAAATTTGTTCTATCATCATCAGCAGCTCTAAGCAAAATCTTCATACTATATCATAGACATAAAATAAAGATCAAATTTAGCAGATAATTTTCAATCTCATTTAATAATTTATAAAAACTTTGCCTTAATTTTCCAATTTCGTTGGAGCAGGACCTTATGTTAACCATGAAATAAAATTTTGTTATTTTATAATAAGTATATAAACTCTTCTACTCCGGTTAATATACTTACGGTGCTGAACATTGTCGTAATAGAAAAATTATTGAATACATATTAACTTTTCATCTTCCATTATTATTACAAAAAATAATACAGAGAAAAAATCACAATTTTTAATGTGTAATCTCTAAAGGAGGCATATATCGCATTGTATAACGTCCTTTTTATTTTCACAAATAAATAGTCTGGTGGGAATACACATTTCAATGAAATACGAAGCCACTTATGGGCATTTAGCCCAATGAATCCTGACGTGAATTATTCCCAGAGCTTTAGAATCATTCCAGATGAGTAATATACCTTTTCCATAACGTTCTCCACAAGAGGGGTGTAATATAGCTTTCAGCACAAGTTTCATATAAGTAGCACTTGTTATTAGAAGTGCTTAAAAACTGTAAAAAGAATTTTTCTACAGCAGTGGAAATAAAAGCTGTTACCAGGTTGTTAAGTTCTACCTGAAAATAAATTCTACCCGTCAACACATTAAGCCTTTCAATAAACTTTTTAAAAGCAACCCTTTAGGGAATGCGGATACGTAAATGCTTACAATAAGGTGTACATATGCATGTGGGTAAAGAAAATGTACCTTCGACTTTATGACGAATTTGACATTTATAACTTGAGGTTTGAATAATAATATACACAAAGGATTACCTTTTCAGAAGATATTAAAAATTTTTTAGATTAAAAGAGGCAATTAAAAAAAACAACTCTGAGTCCCTTTTAGGTTCTTTATATAATGATGAAAGTTTTCAAAAATAATGATAGCCTTACACCCAGACGTAACGCATACCTGTTGATAAAGACAGTAGGTCAAGGACATTATAGAATAACGATAACAGAATATAAATACTTTTATCTTTTAAACGATATCTCATATACCTCAACTCGCCCACAACTTTAAGAGCTAGATGGTTTCGATCTCAAAATTGTGAAGGGTAAAGTGAAAAACTTGTAATTTATACAGCTGTTCCTTATTTTTAAGGGCATTCGCATAGATGGTGAACACCTCCTATAATGATCTCGCACTAAAGGATGTAACTTTTGAACGACTTGTGATTTATTTTTTGTTTGAAAGCTCTCCATCGCGTATCTTTTTTCAATAAAAATTTATATCCTTATTACGTAAATTTTTGAGAACGAAGCACAAAATATGAAATTTTTGATTTTTCATAATTTTTAGGTTGAAATCCTTCTAGCTCTTAGAGTTGTGGGCAGGTTTACACATAGATAAAAGTATCTGCGTTCCAAAGAGCCTATTGTCGAGTACACTTCTTCTCAAAGACAAAAAATTTTAAATTTAAAAAATAAATGAGTAAAGCAATTTTAGGGAGAGATATCCTCACAAATGTTAATCAGAACACCTCATAAAATCGGTGGTATATGTTGGTACACTCAATTTAGGGATCTCCTGTATGAGAGTACAAAAATGATCCTGGATGAAAAAAAAACAAGAATACTCGAGCCCAACAATCGGCAGGATACTTGATATTCCGCCTTATTTGGAATAGCTATAATGTTGGAAATTGCAGCTACAAATTATGCCATCCTAACAGGATTGAGGATAGACAAGTCACAAGTACCCAATAGTTGTACTGTCCGTCAGGATCAAATTCTATGGGGAAGTGCCGAACCGAATGAAGCCTCATTTATGGCAAGAAAAATTGCTTGTGTCGACCCAGGGTTAAAGCGATTAAATTCTTTTGGGAGTAGTACGCTCAGGGGATAACCCTTTGAAGCATAGCTTAAGCGGGAAAGCAAATTTTTAGGGAGATGGAGATTGAGAAATTTTAACCTGACAAATGTTACAAGTAAACTATAATTTTTTGGCACGAAATTTTTGTTTACTGTGCAACATCCCAGTGGCTTTCGCAAGTACAATTCTCTTCAATAGAATCACCTCAGGCACTGGTACCCAGATAAATCACAACGCTTCGCTGGAATCGAACCCATGCCCAAAGAGGAAAATAATTTGCAGATGTGCGCCTCAGCCACTAGAAGTAATAGGTAGTAGACATTTTTCATCCTATGAAGAAGAATATTCGGAGTTAATTATGTCTCTGTAAGAATAAAAACATCATAATCGCTAGAGAGGACACGTAAATGGTTTCGCGAGCTTTAGAGCACATTTTGATAATAGCAGAACAAAGGATTTGAGCTGAATAAGGCAAGTTTGCTGCATCTGTGAATAGAGAGCCTGTTCGTTTTTTGAGCTTTTGTTTAGAGAAGGACTTCTTTAACGGATCGATGTGCATATTAACACGTTAACTGCTGCAATTAGCATATAAGCTTTCGTGAGAGAACTGCGTGGTAAAATCCCTTTGTCGTGAGAGAGCTTTTAAATGCCGATCACCGGTGACTGGCACGGCGGTCAACGTGTTAAGTAGGTTTAAATAATCAAAAATATCCTAGAAACACTCCTTGATTATAAGGTTCTTTTTTAATATAAGAACAGGAGGTTATCAGATATTTCTTCCTTTTATTACACTAAGCAATGTAAATATGATTTAACTGATAGCTTGGCGTTTGAAGTACACCGCCTATAATAAAATATATTTTCAACTTCAAAACTCCTCAAGTCCTCAATTTCATTCCTCATCTACTTATAAATTCAGTAACTCAATTAAAGCTTTCCTGTAAATTTCCAGCAATTAATAACAATTTCTTGTTAACACCACTAACACAAAATTTAACAACATAAATAAATCCAAACAAATCAAACATGATAAAGATGGAACATTCCTCTACTAAATATTTTTAACACATCTAAAAGGCAAATATTTATTGCCTCAGGACTTTTTCTACCCAAGAGATTTTCTCGCTATTAGCTGGAATCCTTCGAGTTCCTCGGCCCTTTCCCCTTTTTACATCAAAAGTGAACGTGACTCGTGTGGTTGATCCACTTTGATTAATCTTCTCATGTCATCGACTTGTTGAACCTTAATTGGAAAAATTTGTCAGAACTCTCAAGGTAGGATGATGAACATACATAAAAAAAACACGAAAGTTTCAGCGGCGCTTGGAAGTTTAATAAGCTATTGTGACGTTACTTTCTGGTTGATTGAAAAAGTTTTGTTACTACTTAACTCCATATGACTCAGATAACACTTTGAAAAAGAAGTAAAGTTTTACCCAGATAACACCCGGTATGTCGATGACAGATGAACATCTAATTGACTTGACGTATTTAAGGTAAAGAAAGTTGCGTCTGGTATTTTGTATGCGTTGCTTTTGAACTTCTTGTGTGGAATATTTTTTACAGATGGAATGAGCAGGGATCCAAAATGGATTTAGAATTTAATTTTAGTTTACATCAAAAGACTAATAAACATGTACATCGAAGGTTCAGCTTTTCTGGAACAGAGGTTCCTCTAAATTTATCAGGATTTTTGCGGCTTTCACAAAGTTCCCGATGTTGCCCTCAAAGCTTAATTTTAATATCAGCAAAGGTCCTTCTACTGGGCTAGACTAGGTCACTTTGTGGTAGTTGTTAATAGGAAAAGAGTTAATTTTTGTAGATGAACAACATTTTAGTTTTTCTTTTTGATATTTTAACACTTTGTAGGGAAATGTCTAGAAAACTGAAAGAATAAAACATTATAGGTCCTAGTTGGCTGCCTTCTGATGCACCATACAATTTGTTGCTGCTGTGCGAAAAAACCCAGTTATTGGAGATATACACATGCTACAACGTGTATGGGAAGTGGAAAATAATCTTAGATGACGAAAGCAAAGTAACTTTTGTTCATAGAAGAAAATAGATCTTGGCGAGATTAATTATTAGTTAGATTTTCAGTATGTGAATAATTCTGGATAAAGTTATCCGTATTGAGTTTGTTGACGCAAATAAGTAAGAAATTAATTTAAATAACTTGAATTATGCCATTAACATAAAAGACAGCAAAGGACCCGGTATCGACTCTTAAGGTACCCCAAGATAGTTTAAGAGAATTCGGTCAGCAACGAATGATTTAATTTGATTATATATAGGAGACGTTCCAAGGGGTCATCTGCATTAGTAAGTATGCCGTCGTGTTTATGTCTTCCAGATGGGAACGAATTCATCAAAAAACAAAAACTTATACTGGGATCACCTATAACCTCTAGAACTAGTAAATTACCATATTGAGATACATATACTAACTGGATTAAAATTTACAAGAGGAAACGAAAAATCATGAAAACTAAGTAATGTAAAGCACATGGAAAAGCATGCAAACAAACCCTCCAACATAATAGAAAACAAAAGTAAAGTAAATTTCGATCTTGTGTAAATTAAAAAAAAATCCATGCTAAAATTAATTAAGTTACTTTTATATTCAATTATTTATAGAAATGGAGTAAATTAATTCTTTAAATATTATTGCAATTAAATTCTCTACTCTAAGTATTGTTCAAATAAAATTTGATAGAACAGATACACTGACCAGAGGACGAGATATTTATTCGATTCTGCAAGTAACGATCCTATAAAATTCCCTGTAATTGATTTAGATGATTTGCCGAATACCTTTTATTAAAAGGGGACCAGAGTATACTGCCCAATGGATATTGGATAACTTTAAAAATAGACACGTTTAAATGTAGCAAAAGTGGGAGATAACTATAGTAACGTAGCATTTGTATGTAATATACAGAGTAATAAATCAAGGAAAATACAATATAAAGTTATATTTTGCTTACTGTTGTTAATCAAGTACACATTTTATGAAAAGTTAAAGGTTATAGAAGAAACTAGGAAAAGGAATGTAATCTTTAAGTCCCACATAACACATATATCAAGCAGGAATAAAGCGAAGATCCTAAATTAATTCTTACTACCACAAGAGAATACTTCGTTCCATTGAGAACAAGGACGCATACTCACCACAAGTGATGAGAAATTCTACCCTATTTACCCCATGCGCAAATCAAAACCATTTCATCCTTTATTTCCTTATGTCACCAAATGTGCGATTATTTTGTATGGAATTTCGTTAGAAACCTTCTAGTAGGGCACAAACCGCTGGTGCTTACGGTTTGGAAAGTTGTGCTAAAGATACGTATTGAAAAGGTTTTAGGATCGAAGTCAAAATTTGATAATTTTGAACAGCTTTCGAATTTAGACAAGGAAAAGGATAAAAAGTTAAAATGTTCCAAATATTTTTTATAATTATTTTCAATTGAGTTTAAACATTGTCGTTCGAAGGTAATTAGTGCTTTAATGAGTATCAAGTTCTGTAGAATTATAGTTCTGTTTTGTTTTTGAATTGGTTTCGTCCTTTAATACATTCAGTTTTTACATTTTCTTACTTTTGTTCCACTCCTTGGTGAATCATGCTCACATTTATCGTGGTTTTGTGATTTCTAAAATTTTTGAAAATTTGGATGAGCCTCTAAGAGGGAGAGTAGTTACGACCAGACCTGTAAAGTACTTAAGTATATTAGGATTTGAATACCAGTACTTGGGCTTAAAAAATTCAAATACCAGTACAATTACCAGTCAAATCACCGGGTAAAAATCGTAAGTCCCGGTGCTCGTATTAGTCTTATAAGTCCCAAATATAAATTTCAAGTCCATCTCAAGTACTTCAAGTATTGCTCAAATATCATAATTGTGGCAAAATTAAACAGGAGTTCATTATGTATATGAGTGATAACAAACAAGATCTGGATATGCTCAATAGATATACATTTATGAAAAAAGGTTTTTTGAAGTGTAACACACCGCTTAGGTTTCTTTTCATTTGCAACATATTATCTGATTCTTTTCAGATTTCCAGTTTGAAGTTAATCATTGATACGTACAAATAACACAAAGGATACTTTGATTGCATTATTGTTATATTAATTTGTGATACTTGAGCTGTACTTATGATACTTGAGGTGGACTTGTGTTACCTGATAAAGACTTGAAGTACTTGAAATGGGCTTGAAGTTTATATATGGGACTTATAAGTACAAATATCAGTACCGGGACTTAAAATTTTTAAGTACAAATACAAGCCCTCGTTCTTGTACCGGTATTTGAAAATTTTTAAGTCCAAAGTACTGGTAATTGTACTGGGACTAGTACTTGAAAGTTTTCAGATCTAGTTAGGACTTCTAATTGGACAAATTATATACTATTATCTGTTAAAGAAATTTAAGCTTATTCTATATGATATCAGATTATTTCCGAATTTGAAATAAGTATTGATTTAAAATTTCTCTCATAGGGGTTTATCTGTGAAATCTGGATTTGATTCTCATCACAATATTAACAAAACGGACTTAGGACTTAGTGCTGGATCAGTGGAAACTACATTACATGATGCGATGGGCACCATGAAAAATCCCAGAGAGCACGAATGGAACCATCTTGGATATCGAAGTAACCTTTAACAACTGATAGTATTTTCGATTCCATGGCGAAGTTGGTGATCTATCATATAAGTAACTATCTTCGAAACTTTATTAGAAAATACTGGTCTTAAATATTATAAAATCAATTAATACATATATATTGTATATTAAACTAAACTAAATTAATTAAAATAATATTTCTTAATTCCAAACTACCAGTTGAATTCACTCTAAGTACCAATTAGGTAATTTACATGTGAGTAATCTATTTATGATTTTTATTTAACAAACTGATGTTCTTTAGATTTCAGAAATTCAGCAATTTATTGGGAAAATCAAGGCTGCTAGTGATTCTTCTCAGATTAAGTCTGACAGATTGGATGTAAAATTGACACTTAGGACACTGAAACTGAAATCGTGGTACTGATTTATTGGTCGATCTGATTGCTTAAATTTTAATTTGTTAAAAGAATAAGTATACTACGTAGTTTCGAAGTAAATTAAATTAATTTTCGAATAAACAAAATGTTTCTATATAGGTACTTACCGTAGGAATTGAGCTTCAACCCAAAGCCAATTTAACGCAGGACAACTCATGATCAAATCTGTTTAAACCAAATCCGTAGCGAAGTGCGCTGTTGTATGCTACATTAATTATCTAATTGTATAAATAAATTTACAAAGAACTTTACACAGAGTTCGGATAAGTATACAGGCGACATCGATAATTTGCGCAGGTTTGTTTCTTTAAAACCAATGAGAGTTCATAATGAAAGTGGAAAATAACAGCCGGCTCGAGATAGATCCCTGTGGAACTCCACTTCAAGCGGGGAGGAAATCTGAGCAAAACTTTAAAAACTTTCTTTAATTATAAAAGAACTTACCAATCCACGATTGAATACTACGGTCAACGCAGTAATACTTTAACTTTTGCCAATATTTTGAATAATTCTTCAAATATAGAAAGCGCTGAAGCAGAAAAATTACAAATCGACAATACAAAGACCGCAACTAGTCAGCCTCTATACTAAATTATTGTGGAACTGATAGTGCATGTGGAAGATAGGGAGAGTATCACTGATGATTGGATTGGGTGTTAGAGGCTCAGTGGATCGCGAAATAATTTATAGTTCATGAGATCTAGAATTTAAATTTTATCGGAGTCTAAATTTGTCTGCTGACAATAGAATAATCACTAGAAATCATTGGACATTGTAGCAATCAAGTACTTCGGAATGCACCTTTTATCAATAGGCTCTATTTCAGCATTTAGTAAGAAATAGGTTAGTTCTCCTTCTACAGTTATGACCGATACATTAATTTAGTCAGCGATTATTATTTGAATTAACAGGATATAGCTGTATTCCGTTTACACACATCTTCAATTTTTAAAATCTCCATCATAATCAAACTGCGCGTTTACTTCATTGTATTTTCGGGTGAAATATTATAAATCTGTTCAGAGTTTTTATTACATAAGTACTCATATTCCCGAGTACTCGAGTAATTCAACGCTCAAGTACAAAGTTTTGAGTTTAAACAAAAGAGTTTTGAATACTCGAGTCTCGAGTATCAATATCCAAGTACTCGAGTACTCAATTAGAAAGTATTCGGATACTCGAGTACTCGAGTATTTCAGTCGTTTGTGATGAATGCATTGAAAAATAAGTTGGAAATTGCAATTTATCTAATATTATGCTTTACTGAAGGACTCGAATACTTTTATACTCGGAAACTCGAATATTCCTAAATTTCCTCTTTTACCCCAGTATATAAATATTTCTATCCTCAAGTATTCGAGTACTCGGGTGCTCGAGTATTCAAAACTCGTTTCCTCAAACTCAGTCTAGTTTACAACGACTACTAGAGTATTTCTACTCAATTTCCAGAGTCAGACTCACAAAACTAATATGGTGCAATCTTTTTCATACTTACTACATCAACTTCAGGATCTTAGCCCCGTCTAACTACGACTAGAGTCTGTAATTTTCACTACTACTAACATTTATCTATCTGTAAACTTGTCTTTATAATTTCGTGAAAAATATTATTAAATGAACTTTATTTTCAATTTAAATCGTTATTCACAAAGTTTTGCTATTTCCCTCATTTTGAATAACCAAAAATTCGAAATTGAAACCCTTGTCGGATGAGCTAGGCTAATATGAATGTATCTATTGCTTTCATAAGAGAACTAATATTTCTACAAGAAGTGAACGTTCGAAAATTGAAGTCTTATTTAGTTTCATTTTAAGTATGCACTTGCTTGGATTATGTAAAGTGGTTTTCCATCTTTATATCGATCTCTGCGGTAAAGAGTTGAAACTCCAAAAACTCCAGGCAGCTCACACCCATGTACATATTTTGCTTGCCTGGGTAGATTTTCATCATCTTACATCCCAATATTTGTTTGCTTGTATAAACACACCGAAATTGAAATCGTTACGATTTTCTCCTTGCATGTAATTAGTTCTTGCGGCGACAGGTTGTGTACTATATGTTGCCGGTTATAATCAATTGAAATTTTCTGAATATTTGTACAGCTTTAAAATCAACTGAAAGCATACTTCAGGTTCAGGAAGAACGAAACATTTTAATAATCGAATTTTTTTCCACCCTTGTGCTGGATATAAAATTAAATTTTATATAGATGCTCTGCAAACATTAAAATCAATCTAAGGGAGAGTTCTGAAAGGATCTAACCTGTTCGCTTGGATTTCGATCGAACATTTTCGCCATTAGCCAGACCAATTTTAATCTCATTTGTAAATTTTTACTTCAAGTACGGGAAAACATCTTACCAACCCAGTCACATATAAATTAGCACTAAATTAGATGTGCTTGTACGAAAATGCAATAAAATCGCCATTATATGGAACATTGCTTTCATTTGGCCGGGTACTTACTTCCAGATTACACGTACCAAGAGGAAAAATGTGGAGCCGTAAATTCTTTTCGGGCTTTAATGTTGATGCAGTTCGTGAGGAAAATTTAGCTTCGTAAAATTCATTCATATCATTGAGCTGGCTTGTAACTTAAAACTTTTCAGCACGTACTGCATCCGTTTTCTGATTATCCCAGGTGATAAATTGTAATTCTAACTAAAATAAATGATGAGTAGGTATTTTGGCTTAAAAATTTGTTATTATTGTCCTTTATTGTTTCACATCAGAACTAATTTCAGTAATGGCGAAAACAAATGGACATAAATATGTAGTTTAATTTTTAACTTTTATACAAAATGGTATTACGTTGCCGTTGCAGAAATGGCAGCAATAACTATTATACATTTTAATTAAGCAATTACTATAATTACTTTTTAATATAAGTGTTTGAATATGCATCCCAAGTTTGGAATCTTTTCTATGCTGTTCAATTCTTCCGTTTTGAGTCTAATCAGTGCAAGTTCATAAGATTTGCGCTTAGATATCTCCCTTGAGACAACCCTATGATCCTCCCCATCTTATCTCGAATGGCTCAATATATCTTAAACGTTTGCCTTGACTTCGGTGGAACTCCGGGTGAAGGCGTCCTTTCGCCAATAGTCACAATTTGAGGGATTTCCCTCTTTAGCTGGTTAATTTTTATAAAACGAACGATGTAAAATTTACAAAAATAATTTATTCTGATCTGTGTTCCAGTGATTTTTATTTATTCACAAAAAGACAAGGGAAATGCGAGGTTAGAATCCATAACGAAAAACATCCTCACAAAATTAACAAACTAAAGGCTGGCATAAAATTCAGAAGACCTTTCCAGACTATTTATTAATTTTGATAATTATCACCATGTGATTGCCACCATCTACCTTAAAAGTAATTCAATTCATTTTAATGTAAAAAGACAGATAATAATAAAAATGGCTTAAACACCCCTAACTGAACATCAATATCTTTAAATTAGAATTTAAAAGGTTCATCCTCACAATTTTTCAACAAGTGAAGATTTTTCCACCTTTTTTTTTCCTCTAAATAGCTACAATTGAGATAATCGTGCAAATTATTAGGGTCTTTAACTTAAGTTATGTAAACTTAAAGTGATTTAATGCTAACATCCTTAGATTGTATCCCGAGATTTCATGAAGTTCACTGAAGGGGGTAAAAGGTACAAGGACTGAAGGCAAATATTTGAAGTAATTTACAGAAAAGCTAGGTCAGGTCAATATTCGTGTTAATTTAAACAACAAAGAGAATTTAGTTTATCAAATTAATTCCAAACTGTTGACCTTGTATGGGAAATAGACTCAAAATAATGTAGACAGGCAGGTAAAAGGGTGCGTTCAAAATTTTACTTTGATTAAATAGAAATTCTAAAATAAAGTTTAAGATGAAAGAGATTTTTTAAATTGTTTTAACTGAAATTGAATGGATATGGAAGATAGGATTAAAATTTGTTGGCGATTTCACAAATGTAAAATGTTCGAGCATCGTTAGGAAATCTTATATAAATCGCTTGATAATCTATCTTTTGCACCATTTTTGTCTATAATTGTGAGAGATATGCCCCCATCTGCTTGAGTAAATTTAAAATATTTAATTTGGAAAACCTATTTCAAAAATAGATTGGAAATTTCCTTTACAACATTTTAATATTTAACGCATTTCTAAATATATGCTGGTATGCCGCAAGGTTCTATACTTTCTCCGATTTTTTTTATAACGAATTCTGCCTTTCCTATACCCATTTCAGTTCGATCCCAATCGGCCTACTTATATTGGAATGCGTTGTTTATTGCTTTTTCTAGACAATATTTTGGAATTATCAGTTGATTTTTAACTTCCCGTTAAAGAAGAGGTAAATATTTAAAGGTAATAAATCTTATAAAATCTCGCAGTACCACAACTTTCCATAGCAACTTGTTGTAGTAAAATTATTTTTCCGTCCAAAGGAAAAAGCATGACTTAAATTTTTATGGCTGGCAACCTCATCAGGTACACAACGTGACTTCTACCCTTCAGTGCAATTTTCTCTTCCAGGTAGAATCATGTTTCTGGTTCTCATCATCTGTAATAATAAGGCTACGTGTTACGTAGGTAAATGCAAGCTGATAGCCATTTTTATTTTTTTTCGTGAGATACTGAGGTACTCAGTAAGAAAGTTTTCATATTGACTTGGATTTATTGGAATTTTACTTTAATGAATTTCAACCGAAAGTTCTTCGTTTTTTAAGATACCACCCAAGACAGTTTTTGAAATTCAAAGTTTTGAAATCCCAATAAACTGAAGGACTCTTCCTGTTTGTATATTAATATGGCGATATAATATTTAAAGGAGAAGATATCTAAACGATATGTATCACATGATAAGTTTTTTACATTAATTGACTTGGAGAAAGCAAACATCTTTTCAGAAAGAAGAAATACAAATACGCAGTTTTCAAAATTCACTATTGAGGATATATGTATTCCATGAGGTGGATAAGTATACAGGGAAGCTGGTACCTTGAAAAGATAGAAGGGATGTAACTAAGCGTTGCAACGAAAACACACAAATTTAATCGGCTGGAATCAGAGGACAGACATTCAAAGTGAGATGGATAATGTGGAGTCAAAAAGGAGCCAAAAGGTCAGACAAAGCAATGGACAGATTGGACAGGTTGGACTATACCGAACAGAAGAGTGCAAGCTCCTTAGGCGGAAGAGCAGAAGATGAAGAATGAACGACGAACTGAAGTCTGCGGAGGCGATCAATGATAATGACAATGAGGATCAAAGAACTGAACAGTCAACTTCGACGGACGCCACTCTACCGGTGACAGAATCGACTCCGGAGGTGGTAGCACCTGGGAAGTGGTTTAAGGGGAGGGGAGGAGGATGGCTTTCACGGATAGCAAGACACAGAAAATCTATTAACAAGTAGTCGAAATAAAAAGAGGCTTTGAGGTCAAGAAATTACCAAAGCAGCCCCCGACGTAAACCAAATAAGACGAGTCTTAATACAGGAACGAAAAGGGTAGCGGCCTATTTCAATATCACTCGGATGATGTTTACATTCATACAGAATTGAAGTAATAACTGCTCGTAAAACTTCGACTGTTCATGTAGTACAATTTCTCGACATATCTGAACACAAAACTTTTGAAAACATCTTAAGCTCTCTGTTCTAAACAACTGCAAAGTCAAAGGACATTGCTTTCGGGTTAATATTGAAAAGCAGTTGTATTTTAAATAATAATGAGCAAAGGCGTATAGACACACATGAATAAAAACACAAACGGGTAAAAGTTGAAATTTGTTGAGAAGATCTAAAGCTTTGGGATTGTTTGTCGTAAGGAAACGGAATAGTTTAGTGAAAGCTCATTTTCATTATTTATCTTAATCCTCCAGATTTTCCGGGTATTTGGTATTCTTATTGTGAGAAAATTCTGTTCCAACCTCATGAGGTCTATTTAATATTCAGTGGGCATCTTTCCAGAAAGCTGTTCCCTGCCGCTGGTTAAAGAACATGGAAATTCGATTTAGATTTTCATGAGGAAATTATCATTTTCCGGGTCTCACTTAACTGTTATCCTGTTAGTTCAGGCCATCCAGTGATACAATTTGTTCAAAGGATGGATTTACGAGCAGATTTGTGACTTGCTGCAAGCACTTTTGATGCGATTATATTCAGTGAAATTGAAGACAGAAAATCACATTTATATGAATAAAGTAAAAAGCCTTTCAAGCTTATCTAAAGCCCTCAGGAGTGTCCTGTGGAGGTTGTTAAAGTCACATTTTTACTTGATTCCCTTCAAGTTACATTTTCAGTATTTCGCGGATATACAAAGTTACCTCCTGGAATTTATAAATGCCAGGAAAATGCGCAGAAAGAGAACAAGCACAATTTCTATTTAAAATTCATAATGTCATGGTATTACGGAGAACAGATGCAATATTTTCACATCCTTTTCTTCATTTGGGGCTTTTTAAAAATTTAACTAATCTGTTAAAGTGCCTGATAATTTCTTTAAAGCATTCTATACCAATTTTGAACTGGCTTGAATGGAGCCCAAAGCAAATGTAATGGCTTCAGGGGTGTAATTAATTTATTTCTGCAGGTACAATAATTTGCACCTCCAACTATTTGAATGGAAATTAATCAATATCGGCTTTGCTCCCTTGTAATTCTACAATAACAATTTCTCCGTTATCAATGAATTTCTCTCATATCAGCTTTACAAGCCTGTGGTCTGGTTTCTGACTAATCCACAAGCCTATGTGCAATTTCAGCAATTTTACTTTGTAAACCTGGAAAATATTTTCAACCATTTATTGTTTGTTAAATAAATTGAAAATTTTCGAAATTGCCATAATTTAGGGGAACATTTGATGAAAATTCAATACTTTCATTAATGCAGTAAAAATTTGGTGGGAATGCTGCAAGAATATTTTTTAATGTACAAATGGAAAATGATGGTATTAGCGAGAAAACTTTACACAAAATAAAGTAAGTAAATTTTAAATTGTATTCAATAATAAGATTTGGCCTATATTTTAGTGGAATTAGGATCAGGAGTTATCACGTGATATCATAACATAGCTTTGGAAAAAAGGAAAGTAGAAAATGTAGGAAGATGAGGTGGTTTTTATCACAAACTCTAGGTAAGTTATTGATTAAACCTTGGCAATAACTGCTGTAACTCAGGGTATTCGAAACTCACGATATACGTTGCGAGTTCGATACAGTTCCTTTAACCAGAGATGTATGTATGTTTTCAGTTACAATTACAAGTACAAATGCAATTCCATGGAATTAGGATTGAAAATACTTAATTACAATTATTTGTAATTATAATTGAAATTTTTCAAATACAATTCAATGGAGTTGTAATTGTATTTAACAATTCTATGAAATTGTAATTGTGGAATTGAGGGAGGAAATACGCGCTTGGCTACCACCCATTAGCTTCGCTTTCGGGTCACTTAACAATGATCCATTTGCCAAGAATACTATTTTCTCTTTTTGCCTTGTGCTGTAAGCATTTTGCTATTTAAATAATGTGTGCCCACAAAACAGAAAATTCAGCCGTTCATTCTTGAGGCTAATGTCATACGAGCGCTTAAATGGACTCATGTAAGAGTACATACAACTTTTACATAGGTTTAAAATGGCGTTTGTCCATTAAAAACCTAATTTTTATTATCACGCGCATTCATTTAGCGCTCGTGTGACATTGGCCTAAGTGTGCTACCTTTAGGCCCGATGCACACGAGCAGCATTCTGCCGCGCGACACTCTGCGGCATTTGTTCATGCCGGCAATAGGTTAACGTGTTTAAATTGGCTTAAATTAAATTGAGATATTAAGCAGATATTAAATTGATATATTAAATTAAAATATTAAAAACGTAACTCTACGAACTGCACGAAGAAATGCCGCAGAGTGTCGCGCGGCAGAATGCCGCTCGTGTGCATCGGGCCTAAATGGGGAAGTAAAAAAAGAAATTCAATGGTCGTGGTAAATTGTACTTCTGAGAAATCTCTTGATGCGTGTTAATAAGAATTCTGTGAATTTTTATGTTAGTTCTTTTCTTATCAGATATGGATTCAAACTGAGAGAAGATAAACGCCATGAAAATTTCAAAGAATCATACTGGGAATTGAAAGGAATTGTTTTTTATGTAGTATGGAAAAACTCCTAGTATTAGAAAAATTTGGAGCATTGAGGAATTGTCAAATACAATTACAATTACTTGGAATTGTAATTGAAAAACTGCAATTACACTTCCATGGAATTGTAATGCTTAAATTTCAATTACAATTCCGAGGAATTGTACTTGCAAATATAATTAATTATAAAAGCACTTAAATAGAAATTCCCAAAAAGCTGACTGTGGAGCATTTAGGGGCGTTCTTCATTCCAACTTATCTATCTATCTGCGTATCGGAAGTAGTTCCTTACAAACTTCAGAGCTTTTGACTTCAAATTACACTTGAATCCCGAAACATGCAATTCATGGCACTTTCATTAATATATCAAATTTTGTTTTTAGTCTTGAAAGGATCCATAGTTCTAGGAAATTCAAAATCTGAAAGAAAATACAAGAATTTCCTTGATCTATAACCGAAGTTTAAATTTTATAAAAATTTTTAAATTCTCCCCGAAATGTATTCCTTGTAGAAATATTGAGGCACAAGTCCTGATCCAATAATACCATCTGAATATTGTATACTCAGTTGAGCGGAACATTTCAGTTTCTTGTCATATCATTGTACTGAACGATTTTGTATTGAAATACCGAAGAAAATTACATTTTCGCATGTTTCCGACAAAACGTCAGTCATATGTGTAAAAAAGGAGGAGAGTTTTGCCACCACGGGTGAAAAATGTTCTCTATTTACGCAAACAATTTAGCCTGCTGCTTTGTGCCCTTTGTCACGTTATACATCATTTAAAGTTTGCCCTCAAATTGAAATCGTAAAAATATCTGAGAAAAGGAAATTGAAGATTTTTTTTAGGAAAATTTCTTTATGAAATTATTATGTGGGTAGCGAATGGAATTGCAGGCAAATACAAAGCGTAATTGAACGTCGTGATATTCAGTAGAAATTGTGGATAAATCAAATAATTTATCAATATATTGATGATACTTAAATCTGAATCAAATACTTCATTACGAAATAGGATACTTCAGAGTATGTAATCTGTTATTTTAACTATTGAAATCCAAATGCATCCTCTTTAATGAAAGGGATTGACGAGGTGTGAAAAGGATCAGGAAAGCTGCCGCAATACCCATATCGTCATCGGAGTATTGTGACAAAAATTAAATGCCATGGAGCTTCAAAAATGTTTGTACGGCACATAATTTGTATTCTTGTTGAAACTAAGAAAACATGCAAACTACAATCTAAGTTACAAGTTCTAACACACTACTCGGAAAAGTATAGAATTTAAATTCACTGACTCAGAGAAATAAACTTTTGGGCTGTTCCTCTGATTACATCAAACCAAATCGAAGTGAATCTAATGCAAGAGTCTAAAAATTCTTTCAAATGATTTCAAGAAGAGAAGACTATAACAGAAAAAACTACTCTGAAATCCAAGAGACACCTTCGCGGGTAGAAGGCAAAATAAATTCCTGGACAAAATTAATGGACCGTGTAACTTTTGTTTTCGCTGAGTTTTGCTCAAGAAGGATATACAAAATGTCCCTGTTCTTCTATACTTTTTCTCAATGGAGAAAAAGAATGGGAGACCATACAGAACCTTGCGGTATTCCATTATTTATGTGATAAAATTTAGAGATTACATGGTTTAATGTAATGTAGATGGGATGGCCGAAAAGGAAACCTCTAATTTAGGTCAGAAGGGAATGACTAAGACCAAATGCTTGAATGCTTTCGACAACGTAAAAGGGAGTCGTAGAGAAATTTCAGTTCAAACAAAGAGACTATCTCAGAACGTAGACTACAGAGAATATTCACCAAAGATTTTGGCTTCAAAGTTGGACTTGTTCGGGACAGGACGTGAAAAATGACGGAGAAATTGAAGAAGGCGAAGAGGATTTTTATTGGTGGCACATTTTTCGGGAAGCTATGTTTTGGAGGGATCTTGATCCTTCTAACGAAATCAGGGAAAAGGAATTGCACCGAGGGGAAGTCCTTAACGCCAGTCAGTCTGACATCTTTTCTTTTTGATAGACTACCTGGAGTTCACAACGCATCGTTCTTACAGGTATATCGGGATGAATCTGATGCATTAAAATATATTCTAGGTGTTTATAGTTAGTGTCAATGAATACAAGACAACAAAATCTACTTACAATTAAAACTTCTTACGGATACCACACCATCTCTCAAATTTTTTCTAAAATTTATTTTTATTTGCTCGTATCGAAAAGAACTCGACGTTCAACACACTTCAAAAGCAATAAAAGCCCACAAAATCTCTTCGACATTATTTCGACATTGTTGCAAACATTGTATGTTCCAAACACACAACCACAATAACCATTGCCGGCTTTGTTACCTACATCTCCTTGAATATAATTTATTCCACAAGGGCAGATAATCGCCAGCTATTAATAGTACATTTAAAGGATATAAAGAATGGAACAGAATGACATTAGAGGCGATAATGCGACATTTTCCCCGACATTAGCATACCTTTGGGGTAATACGATTGGTTTCTGCAGTGGGTCGTACTGATAACACTTGGATACTAAAACATTCTTATGACGTCTAGATGGAGATTACACTTCTCTTGAGCACTATCCATAAAATTGTCATGCTGAACATAAAATTTTACGATGTCCATCTTTCACTATGAACTGAAGCAATAGCGCTGGCGGTGCTATGCAGACGCCTTTTGTTCCTTTACTGAAATTTGAGTAAAGCTATTGCGGACTTATACACATATATATATATATATCTTTTAATATCCAGTGGTAAGCATAAGCTTAGCGCTTAAACTATAGCTGCTAGTTTCGAGGCACCGATAGTGGATATTGAACCGGTGAATACAATGAGTATCCCGAGATGAAACAAAGCGATTATTATGAAAAGCCTTTGAGCCTGCGATAGGAATTGATTTTGGGTTGCTAGCTGTTATCAATATACCACAACATGTGATTGAGATGTGGAAGTTATCTTAATAGGATTCTGTAAGTCGATAAGATTTTAATAGGTATTTCCTATATGAATGTATATACATCGATGTGAAATTGGTACCATGAACTAGATAATAATGATGGACTATGAGCGGAACTCGGTCTATTCCGGAATAATCTATCCAAGCAGTACAGAAGTGCATGGATCCAATCATCGCTGCGAATGTGCAATGAACTGGATTTGAAAATAGATTTCATGCAGTTTGTTACATCTTTAAATGGGTATTAGATGTTTGTAAAGCACAATTCAAAGGATAACAGGAGAAAAAATTTAAAATCGCTGAAGGCGAATGTATTGCTTATGAAATAGATGATTTTAAGACGGACGTATGGGTGGTATAATTTTTCATAAGGAGTATATTAACAAGGATACTTCCCTGTAGATTTAATTTCAAAGATTTCCTTACCAACCCGTACAGAAAAGACAGTCGGGATTCTGTCGAAAAAGTCGAGAAAAGACTATATGCAACAATGAACAAGGAATCGAAATATCTCAGATCATAAGTGAAGAAAATGATGGTCTAATAGCAGTGCTGTTTCAAGAAAGTAAACCCGGGAGTTTATCAACTTTTCATCGTACCCAGATTATGCAGAAATGCTTAGAGAATAGCATCTAACTTCGTCATTCTTTGGTGAATTTTTCAACTGCTACGGCTGATCTCCAAAAAATCGTAGACCTTTGCCGTATTACAGTTTAATGATCTATAGCAATAAACCACATTGAAAAAAGCAACACCACAAATATGTTCCAGATAAACAAAGGGATCAGATAAGGTTCTGTAAATGACAAATCCAACTATGTCTTTGATTGCGTTGCTCAGAAAATTGAACCCCAAATCAATGAGCAAAAGACAAAGTATCTGATCACTTCTCCTCGACATAAGTTTAAGCCCATAGTGAAAGGGATTGTGTCGACTTGATGATTTTATTAAATCATCGCAAAATAGGAAAGCATTCAGAGCAATTTTAAAGAGTGGGTCTAAATGGCTACCTTTTGGTATACCTGATGAATACATAAATATTCGCATTACAGAAAGAATTAGATGAAGAAAACCATTTTTGTCAACATACAACATTTCTAATATTTGCAGGGTTATTTTAAATTTTGTGTTAGAAAAGTTATTGCAGGTCCCACTTATGTCCAAAGAAATCCGACTATTATGTTAATTTTTGTGGGAAACTCGTCACGACAGTTAGTTTAGAACTGTAGGAAACCTGACGAGATCTCACCTAGGGAGTACTGAAATTTTTGGGATAGAATCCGCAAAAATTCTCTGTTGAGGATAATTTTAGGTATACGAGAGTTTAAGTAGGGAAAAATGAGGTCACAAAAGGGAAATGAAAAAGTTATGTTGAGGTATTTCCTTGAGACGCTTTTAATTATACCTTCCCAAAATGGCCAAGGTAGAGAGCACAAATATGAACGCTACCTCTTTGTAGATTTCGCAAGGGTTCCACCTAATAATCCTACAGTTGCACCTCTAAAAATGAACTAAAATGCCTTCAAGATACAAGTCCCTATCCAGTAGATTGGGGCTTGTACCCAGTACTCTCCTGGGAGGCATTTTAGATGATTTTTAGAGGTGCAACTGTGAGATTATTAGGAGGAATCCTTTTGCAGTCCACAGAGAGGTAGCGATGTATAAAGTGTATTCTCTTGCAAGGCATTTTGGGGAAATATATCATAATTAAAAGCGTCTCAGAAAAACGCCTTATTTCCTTTTTGTGATTGCATTTTTCCAAACTTAAACTGTCCTATATTCAAAATTTATCTTCGTGCAGTTTCTGTTAATGAAATTTCATTACTCCCTTATTCCTTTCCAGGGGAGACCTCATGAGATTTCTTAGTGGGATGTTTCAGCCTTTAATGGTATTGGTAAGTGTTTATTAGATCTTTTGATGATTAAGTTCTACTATCATATAATGGCTCGTTTGAATTAATAACAATCTTATATAGAGGACCTTGTTTTTCAGATTACAACATTTATATGATAATTAATTAAAATTCTTTTTACATACAACTGCCACATGCCTACAAAAACAACAAAAATACACACCCCTTTAACAGCACATATATGTAGACAATATACATACATACATACATTATTTAAATATTCCTATACTTGCATTCCAACTCGTAACGTTTTTTTTCCAAATCATTTTGAGGCAACTTCTGATTACTGTTCGCATTGATAAATTTGTGTCAGACCGGCACTTGAACCTTAGTCCATTTCAAACCTTTACTGGTCATAAAACCCAAAAGCTTGACGGGTAAATAAATTGTTCGTAATCTTTCCGAAGACGAAAGAAAACAAAACCAAGAGATGGGTAGACAGTTTGACAAATGAAAGAAAAAATTCTCGAATCTATTTACAGAATTACTGGTTCAGAAACACATTCGTAATAAGAAACGTTCCGACACTTTCTTTGTACTTTTGGAAAATTAGTTTTGACATTAAAAGAAATTTGTCTGTATTATTGATGTTAAGAAGATATACAAAAAATTTAAGGATTATTTTAAGTTATTCTCTATGGTTGTAAATTTATGGTATTAACTTATGTCGGAGATGAATTTCTCCAGGGAAATAAGGGTGAGATTTTTGCTATCATAGTGAAATATTAAAGGTAGTTTTTTACTCAGTTTAGGTTATTTCTTTCTATCGTGTGTTTGGAAATTATAGTTTCGGAAAAAAATGGTTGATATTTTTATTTTAGTTCAAATTTCAAGGGCCATTCATACAACCCAAAATAAAAATAAAAACTGGATTCAGAACTATTTCCAAACTCGGAGTCTTTAAAATATTTTTCCTTCTTTTGAAAGAATTGCAGTGAAAAATGCTTTGGTTGAATGGGATACACTCCAACTAATAATAACGTGACAATTTTTTACTCAGGTCAATCTAATATTCCCCTCTCCTTTGGCGAACATATTAACCTAATTACAAAATAAAGTTAACCCCTTGCTTGTGAAATACTGCAGTCATTTTGAATCATGTAAGCACGGATAGCGACGAATTGCGTGCATTTAGTTTATAAATCAGTCAGCTCACATTTGTTAATATTTACTATTATGAGCCTAATAAAACTTGTAAACTTAAAAACTTCAATTTAATTAGACTCAATAGACTACTTACCCTCAATTTATCTCTGCTATTTTGTTAACAAAAAGAAAGTGAAATTTTGCATAATTGAGTCTTCAGAACGGAAGCCTCTTTCAAAGTACTTAATACAGGTGATAAATTTCTTCTAGAAAGCTATAAAAGTTTCCATATTCACATACTCATCATAATTCTTTCAGACTGTTATTAAATAAGTCTCAAACTCTTAAGACGGGGTCATATAAATGATGCTTTTAGGAAGTTATGATCAACACCCTCGTAACTTTACTGTTGAAATTTTCCACGTAGGTGAAGCCGTAAATATTCATTGCCCACAGTCCACGGGCTTCGTCATCAATAAGGAAACTGAGCTATATTTCAACGAAATTGTATGAGTTATTTCCTTTCCAAGTAGATTGTTCTCCAGTCAAGCACGTGCTAATATTTAGATGAGAGAATTCATTGATTTATATGTAAAAAATATGTAAAAAAGTGAATTTGAAGGTTGGTAATTGATAAAAACGGAAATAATGACTAATGAGTAATGCAATAATTATGAAAGAAAAAGAACTGATGACTGTGAAGTACTTGCACATAAAACTTGGAATTGTGATACTTGTTGAGTTATCAAAAACAATTTGCCAAACCTACTGAAACATGTTGATAAATTCACGGATGCATTGACGAAACATGTTTCAAAATAATGGAGCTTCATGCCATACCTCAGAATGGCAAGAAGGTGGATTGTATTGTCCGCTCTTGACAAAGTCCAAAAAAATTTTTTAAGTTCATTAGTAATGAGAGCTTTAGATTCTCTGGTTTAAATCTTTCTAGATCAATCCCTACGTGCGATACCATCGCATCAAGCTTCTTTGAACAGAACTCAACTAATGTGGAACAGACTACCATTTTCTGTTTCTGGCAACTGCTTAAACAGAATGTGCATCGACAACTTCATTTGACTTCCTCGTCACTTTTCACCTCAATCCTTACTCACTAAGGCTGTACATAGCATCATAGGGTATCTCCTGAGCTTTGACGTCACTGTAAAAACATGCCCGGAATTAAATGAGCTATGTCACCAATTCTGCTAATACAACCAATCCCTCATCCTAGTACTGACCACATCACTTCCCTGAAGGAAATCGAGTAATTGATGAACACAGTATTGAATAATTTCATCGAAGAATAACATAAAATGCTAGCATCAATGCCATAGTAATGCGAAGGGTAAGACAACAGAGACTATTGATGATAAGGTAATGCAGAAGGTATTGTATTAGAGAATTTTACGTTTTCCGGTTTATTGTGATTGTTTTAGAATTCTGAGCGAAATCTACAAAATGCTTATGAAAATGTCGGAACAAAATAGAATGACAATAAAAATTCGATATTTAAATTGAACCTTACTTCTACCCTTACATTTTCATCAATGAATCAGTGAAAGAATATAGAGTAGTTAAATAATTTCCAATGACAATCCTGTGTTAAAATTCATTGATGTTGGGAATGAATGGTAGTGTTCATATGCTCCTTACTTCATTAATGAAGTAATGAACACATTTCCTATTTTTTACCTCTTACCTCTTTTTACCCGCTTAGGGATGGAATTTTGAGAGAACTTTCTTAGGAAGCGTCTAAAATCCAAGTGGAACCTACCTACCAAATTTTAAATTTATAGTCCTCATGGTCCGGGAGATGAGTGAGTAGGTCGGTGATATTTGATTTTTTAAAATTTTTACTCTTGTCGCACTGTCGCACATTCTATGCCATTTTTATGTGAAGTCCTAGGAATATTTATATGTTAAACTGCTGCACGATGTATATCGAGAGCAATTTTTATCAGATATGATTTTCTTCGTGATAATTTTATTATAATGTCTAATAGAGGTTAAAGCTTTTACAAAGCTTTAAAGCATTTGAATCTTCCCTATAAAAGCACTTCACTTTCATATGCATTTTGTTAACATCTATACAATTAGCACATTATATAATATAACAATAATTCTACAATTTTCAACTAACTTTCAACTTGTTAACTATGCACAAAAATTTCGTCGGTATGGCCAACGTTTACATCCTTGTTCAATTCCTATCACCACTTGAATGTAAAAAATTTATGTACTATGAATTTTAATTAAGCTTTAATTAAGGTAAAAAAGAGGATGTAAACAGAAAAAAAATTTGTTGCAATTCTCAATGCATATCCGGTGGAAAAATCAACGAATCCTGCAACGAAGCGTACTCCTCCTGTTCTGTTATCTAGCCAGGCAAGAGTGCATGCATTTGCACCTTTTTAAATTGCACAACGAAATTTGAGCATTAAAGTAAAATCGCATCTGTCAGCACTTTGAACGTGCCCGACTTGTAATGCAAAGAGAGGAAAAAGTGTTATTAAGCAGGAATACTGGCACATGACTTGCCTTTCGAGTGCTATAAATTTTTATTGTTGAAAAAAGTTACAATTTAACTGCTTCACACAAGTATTGCGAAAACTGTCGAGAATGGTTAATTTATTTTTAATTTTCAGGAATGTTTTGGGGGATGATTGCCTAGAAGAGTGGTCAATGGTTTTGTGAAATTTTTCCATAGAAATTTTAGATATTATAAATGAAAGTTTTGTGTTTTGTAAGCGAAAAGCCCCAGGGCTATTGTCAAGTCACAGAAGGGCATAAATTCCAACACTTAATTAAATAATGAGTTATTCAAAAATTGGGACATTCAGATTTGAACCATTTGAACCAGGATTTTGAGGGTTTTGCAGTTTGGGCTCTACGCGGTATGGTATCTCCAGGTCTTCAAACCACTATACAATCCCAACATCATTGATGAAAGACACCAAGAAGGTAATGTCGTAAGAGGTAACATAAGGGGTGCTTACTAAATATTTATGTTGATATTAAGACTACTTCTTTATAGGCCAGG
This sequence comes from Dasypogon diadema, assembly GCA_006980735.1. Taxonomy (NCBI): domain Eukaryota; kingdom Metazoa; phylum Arthropoda; class Insecta; order Diptera; family Asilidae; genus Dasypogon; species Dasypogon diadema. The sequence goes on along the minus strand of QYTT01093962.1, from coordinate 4,670 downwards.
GTACCGCTGGTGCGCCCCGGAAAAGTGTGTTTTCACAGTCTAAGGTACCGCACTAGTGCATCCCGCAAAATGCTTCTTTCCCGAAGAATAATTTTTGTGGGACACACCGATGATACCCTGGCTTGTAGGCAAGTTTTTTGCGAGATCCTCGGGTGATACTTGATGCAGTTCTCTATTAGGTACATCCTAAATACTAAAATATGCATTTTTATATTTCTATAATTAAAACAAAAACAATAAATATTTTATTTTCCTACTTTATTCGAAATATCCCTTGAAATTCGTTGATTACTAAAAAAAAATTAAATAGACACCTATGGCTCTCGTACGCTTCGATTAATTACTCATTTATACGAGTTGCTACCTATCTTATAGTGTTGAAAGTGGAGTGAATCAATTTAATTTTGATTTGATAGTAACTCCAGATTTTACCCGAAAAATTACCATGTAAATTTCAGAGTATATTGCTTTTTATTATATTACTCCTGAATATTACGACCGATTGTATTATAATTTTGAAAGGAAGTATGTACTCTCTTCTATTCTGATTGTCTTCAAAATTAATTCCTTCACAAAATTTTATTATAACCATATAACCATCAAAGAGGTGTACTCGAGGCAAAGTATTGATTCACTTTTCACTCTTCTTCATCCGTTTGTGTAATTCCTTTTCTCCTTTGACTCACTTTCTAAACTCTGTAAGTGCCTCCAAGGCATATCCTCGTATATGTAACCATCTTCAATTAAATTCCATTTCCATTAAGTGTATATGGTGTTACTTCCCACCGCAACTCTTAAAACTAACCAGAAGGCATTTGTTTTCAATAATTTAAATGGCGATACATTAATATGTTCATTCATAAAATCCAGACAAATTTCATCCTCAAAGTGTTCTAATCCTGGGAAGTTCTGGAAATTTCAAAAGACTCAATTACGATTGATTGCTTCTGTGCAGTTTTGTCGTTTTGTTAAAGAGATTACGTTAAGAAAAGCATATTGGAAGTAATTGTTCCTCAAAATTCTAGTAAAGCATTTTTGATAGACTGAAATCGTTAATTAAAAAAATCAAATTCAATTTACCCGATATTTTTCTTTCACAGCTGCTGCACTTGACAGGTTGTCAGGATCCGCTATTTCAATTTTTTTTTTTTTTTTGTATAGTTCATAGATGGACTTTTCGATTTTCTTGTTCCCAATTCCTTTTGAGTATTGAGTGAGATAACAGCATAGAAGTTAGAGAACATCGTTCTTCTAAAGCGCACAAAGAATTAATTTTAACGAGAAAACTGTCCAGACTATTTTTATTGTATGTCTCGTGTACTGCAAACTGAAGAAAAGAAATTCGTTTTAGGGAAAATACTTGGTCAAGTCCTTGGGCCATTTGGCTCATAATAACAATGTATGTGGTTGTGAATTCTAAAGAGTTTTGGAAATAGAAAGAAAATTAAAAATACATATCTCAGATAGGTAACATTCAGTATCTAATAACAGACTATCATGCTATCAGCACCGACAATATGTGTGCTTTGAGAAAAACTTAACCAGTGACAGGTATAAAAAAAAACATTTTTTCTTCAAAGGGTATAAGGAATATAAAACAGAAAAGAGTGTAAATTACGGAGTTCTCTGATCCCAACTAAAAAAGAAAATAAAAAACAATATGTTTTCACTTTAGTAGGATATCCTTTCAATATGAAGAAATGCATATTAATAATAAATTAACAATTGGATATTATTTTAGTACATTTACTACTATTATTGTTGGTTCACTGACCAAGAGTCTATGAACAACATCTTTCATTAATCCCTTAGAGCTATAATTGCACTCTAAAAATGTGAAATTTATAATTCTCAACATCAGTAGAATACTCAATTAGTATCCAAGGAAAACAGTTGCGGGCCAAAAATAGATCCTTGTGGAACGCTGGTAAAGTAAGACTCCCGTATACGTGCGCATACGCATACGACAAAATCTGAATCAAAATTTTCTGCTATTTCATGCGCTACGTGATAGTAACGTAGGACAATACTCTCTAATATCATTAAGCCACTATATACAGCATATATATTTCTTAATATTGTTTGGGGGTTGTTCTGAAAAATATTGTGGATAATGGAGTTAAAACTTAAGGTATCACAACGCCCTCCTACCTCCTTCGCCATAACTATAGAATTTTTACACTTTTAATAATAACTATTAATATTGGTCTCGGGGAGTAGGCTTCGAATTCGAGCTGTCGGTATCAGGGATTAAAACCCAAACTTCATGTATCATCAATTCATCTATCTTGTAGATCATACCAGGTGCTTTATCGCAGCTTTCGGCCTAGAATCATAAGAGCCACATCCGTGGTGCCTCAGGGTAGTCATCTTGATCCTCTTATT
>QYTT01093961.1:5354-16961 GCA_006980735.1 Dasypogon diadema | reverse complement strand
CATGACATTTATTTTGATCATTGCACCGTGATTACATTTGCGGTGTCAAGTTACTTTGTTTCATTCATTGCGATCATGAGTCACACAAGTGGATTTCAACGTTTCTTGTTCTGTGAAGAACTCGAGTACGTTGTTTACATTTCTTCTATTGAGTAAGGTCACTTGCAGTTTTTATGCATGTGCCTTATGTCATACTTTCTTGTTGTGATTCTTGTCGCGTGCTTTCGGCTTACAATTTCATTCATAATTTCCTTCTTTAATTTTGTGTGTGCTTGAGCATTACAAGGGCTTGAATATCAGTACAAGTACTAGTACCTGCGCTTAAAAATTTCAAATACTGGGACTGGTATTTGTATTTAAAAGTTTTAAGTCTTGGTACACGTATAAATAATTTCAAGTCCATTTCAAGTACTTCAAATACATCTCAAGTACTTTAAGTCCATCTCAAGTACCAAAAGTTCACCTTAAGTACCATAAGTACCGTACAAGTACCATAAGTTAATATGACATTAATGAAACCAAAGTACGTGTCAATGATTTACTTGGAAGTGCAAATCATGGAACGTTCGTTCTCGTTTGCGAGCGTAGTAAATACTCCAAGAAGACAGTCATTATCAGATTCAGTATTCGAAAATCTTTTATTATTAAAAGCTAGTTATATGCTAAGTAAATGATGGCGTTTTTGTAATTTTTGTACACATAACATTGCGTTAACTTTTTTATAAATGCCTGAAGTCTCAAAAACTGAAGCAGCAGCATATTTTCTGATTAAAAAAGCCAATCTTTGAATTACTTGAGATTAAGTTGAAAGTATTTATACGAGTACGAGTCACTGGTATTTGAAAATTTTTAAGTCCAGGTAGTTATATTGGGACTTGTGAAGGTCTGGTTTTAACAAATTCAACAACGACAGACAGACGACTTCTTCGAATTTGATTCACCATCAATAAATTTCTGTGTTCAAAACCAATAATGAACGGTTGAATTGAAAATTTTACACTATTTTGGGAACACTAGGCTTAAATTAGAAATGCCAAAAGAGTAGTAAAAGAGTACTCTGCTATATAATAGATAAATGTATCAATAGAGCATTCATGAAAACGTCCGGGGGAATATCCTTCAAATTTGAGTTCACTCTTCATTGAATACAAGAATGATCCTTTCCAGGATCAAAAAGAATGAAAAGCGTTCTTTTTCGGAAACGAAAGTTTTCTAAGTCGGGAATTCGAATATAAAGTCATGTTTGAGCTGTGCCAAATAGGACGAAGAAGGTGCTATCCAGAAAACACAAGAAGGTTGCTTTCAGCACCAAAGGGGACGAAAAAAAAATTGCTATTCACAAAATACAAATTTTCTACGTCAAAAATTCATAAGCATAATCAGTTTACATTTCAGGACGAGGAAGGTCAATTATGGGCCTAAAAAAGACAAAAAACATGCTATCCAGAAAGCATGCTATCCAGAAAAAGCAGGAAGCTCTAAAACGAAGCCATTTTTCACTTACAGACTGAAGGAAGTCTTTTCCAGGACCACAAAGGACGAAGACACACGTTTACCAGATGAGAAGTTCGAAAACACAGTCATTTCTTACCTCCAGAAGGAAGAAGTTTATTTTCAGAACCAAAAAGGACGAAAAAGGGATTTATTTCATATTATTGTTTTGAAAAAGACGAAGTACCGGTCCACACTGCAAAGAAAGTTCAAAAATGGTGTGAAAAAATTTTGACATATTTCATACTAAGAAATGAATGCCCTCCAAGTTGTCCCGATTAAATCCTTTGGATTTCTGCGTTTGGGCTAAAGGATTATAAATTGAACAGCTTGAATAGAAATAAAATGGTCGTTCAGGAAATTTGGAATGGATTCAGGATGTTGCGTGTGCTGCTTGTGAGAGTTTTGAAAAAAGACCTCTCTCAGTTATCACAGAAAGCGGAAATTATATTGAATAATTTATTTTTACTATCATACTATAAATTCCAAATGTATATATTTTAAATATATTTTTTAATTTCGCACGTCATTTTTCTTTCTTTTATTTTGCAAATTTACGAGACTATTTGAAATTTATAATATATGTATGTAAAAATTAATACTTTTTAGTGAATAGAATCTTCCTGTAGTCTATAAAGACAAAAGTTTAAAAAGTAAAGTAGTAATATGACAAAAATAATTCAATTAATATTAATTAATATTAATTAATTAAAATTAATTAATAATTCAATTATGATAATTTTTACCGTCATGCTTGACGGGGGTCTATACTAGTTTTTATATTGCTTTTTTTGGAAAATTTTTGCATCTCTTGAAGCTTTGCTTTGAATTTGATACCATGACTAACTGAGTGCACTCATTGTGAAATTATGCGACATTCTATACCTGCATCTAATTCGCTTATATCTCAAATTGCCCACAATATGGGAGAATTTTCCAACCTTTCTAAAAGTCCAAAATAGACCAAGATACACCTGAGCCTAATAACTTCCGTGACTCGCATTGTAAAAAATTTCCAATTAAGTAGAAAAATGATACCATTCAGTTAATTTTCCAAACATTTTCTTTGGATAAGTGAAATAGTATCAGAATGGCTATTTGCTGATTGCTCACCGAACAATGGACATCCATTGTAACCTCAAGCAGTGCTGTGGAACATTTTTTCAAGCTTCTAAAGAGAAAACAAAGTTGACTTATTGATCCGTAATCTGTTAAGACAAAGGCGTTGGTGTCTTTGGAACGGAAGCAATGTTAGCAATTTTCCAATCATTGGTTAACACAGATTTGGTAAGGCTCTTAATAAAAACAGAAGTTAATTCGTTGGGCAATTGGAAAAACGCGTTAGGTATTTCGATGTTATCTGCACCATGAAAACTCAAGCCAGAAGGACGCAACGTAGCCGTGAACATTCAATTGTGTACATTTACCCTACTCATCTGATGGTGGTCCACTCCCTTAAAAATGAACATTAATTAATTTGAATCGAACGCCACGTTTTCCATTTCTGCATCCATAAATAGCATTTCTAAAATCGTGTGCTCATAAATTAAACTGCATTTCAGTTTTCGCCTATATTTTAATAATGTTTACCACGTCCAGATACTATGATTAACCTTTTCGGCACTCCTCACAGTTTGACAGGCAGGTGCAGTTTAAAAAGAAGTCTGTTTACTGGCTGTCACAGAAGTTGCTAATATTTCAATTTTACGTCTAATTTGGAAAAAGTCTGGTCATCTAAAATTTCCTAAAAGTCTCCTATTAAGCATCTTATGCAAGAGAGCATAGCTCCAGCAGACCTAGTCCAATAGCATTTCGGAACAGTGACTTTTTCGTTGGGGTACAGCAATCAAATTAATCTGAGCTGGCTTATGTGAAGTGGACCTTAACAATTGGAAATTGTAATGAGTGCAGGCAGTGTGGTGCTGCAAACGAACGCATGAAGCAAGACATAAAGCTGGTGGGTACACAACGACATGAATTCACCTGAATCAGGTATAACATAAAACGAGTGTTTGCCGTCTCCACAATACGCCCCTGTCCATGGCTTCGGAAGTGATATAAAAGCCACCGGTAGCCCACTTCTCTGTAAAGTTGATGGTAAACAAAGACTCGAGCAAGTGTAAACGATTCCCGTTTATCAGTGCAGAGTGTGAGAATAGCAAATTTGCTTTGCAGTGCTGGTTTAGTTATCCTTGAGGAGATTCGTCTTAATCCTGCCGAAGTTTTTCAACCATTTCCTGACCACAAGCCGAAGGTTTCTCGAAGATGATGAGAGCATTGGTAAGATTAAGCATCCTATCAAGTTTCAAGGCGAACAATATCTATTATCTTCGCACGAACTGGTGATGCTATGTGGTTTCGTGTTGGGTGTTTTTGCCCCATTAGTGTATGCCTATCTTCTGCATCAAAAAATTTTTTTGGATTATTTTTCCCTTAATGGAATCAATGTGAACAAGATTCAGTTTCATTTATTTGCCCCAAAAGTGCGATATCGTGCTAAACGTCCAATTCTTAACCCCTGAGATGTGCTTTTGTGGTTATAATAACGTTCGAAGTGGTTCGCGTGGTTTGGTGTAAATCATTCCCAAAGGACTAATGGGATCAGTCGTTACCATCATTCAATTACTCAGTTTTTGTGCTACACAATAATTGTTTTTGTGGAATTTCCTTCGGAATCATTCCTGACGGCGAAAGTGAAAGCAAAATATTTATTGGCATATTTTGAAGGACAACTTGTATCTTGTTGGTTTTTAATTGTGGGGTGTACCTACATTCTGTGGAGTTATTCAAACCCACTGGTCTGGAACTCATTTTTAATTGTTTTGTTATTTTTATTTGAGATATGTGACACCCTGTGACCGTCGATATTTCTTCGGAAATGCAGTGGAATGTTAAGGACAAATTCAGATAGATAGTATGATACAGATTACTCATAATGGGTTTGCTTTCTTTTCTGTAATTGATGTGCATTTATTGAGGCAATATCATCAAGTGGTGTTCAGTTCGTCGATTAGGATTAAATAATGTTTTATTGAATTTTTTTAATCGTTTTTTCATTATTTCTTACTTAAAGATGTAAATTTTCTAGTTATCATACAATTAGAGAACTGCTCCCACTGCAATTTTATTTATTTCGTTGTTCTTCGAGATACGTCTGATAAATATGACACACTCCTGGACATATTTATTGTATTACTTCTTAAATTTAAGGAGGCTCCTTTACGAAATGGCTAAAATTCGCAATTGCCTTGGTTTTTTATGTCTTTTATGGCCTAATAATAATACACTAATTCACAAGAATTTTTTGAAAATCACCGGGAAAAACCGAATTTTTGAAAAATTAAACAAAAAACGTACATTTTCGAAATAGGACCAGTGAATAAATCTTTATAATTCTTTAAGCTAAATTCTCTTAAAGACCATCTCTTTGATTTTGTAAACGATATTTTTATATTAAAAAGCTATGTTTTTTCAAATTGTTATCTCCAAAAGTGAATGAATTTTTTTTTGTTTAAACCGGTATAACTTTTGAAAAAAAAAAGAAAAATTCAAAAATCCGCCTCTCAAAATCGTAAATAAATAAAGTTTCGAGATATTTTAATTTAAAGTTTTATAAGGTTTCTTGATTATTATCCATGACAAAATGTGCAAAAAATATATTTTTAATATTTACAAATTTCTAGCCAGTATTTTGGTTACTGTTTTTTCTATTTTCCATTTCTTCAGCCGCTTTTATTCATTGTGATCGTTTGCGATCGAGGTGACTCATTTATCTGCTCCATACTTGTATCCTCTGTAGGTATTTGCAAGCTTATCTATACCCGTAGAACACGAATATCTATTAAAATTTTATTAATATTTAAGAATTGAATATTTGGACTGACCATTTAGGGCTTTTTGAATATTTAGAATTAAAAAAAAAACTTTATTTTTTCATTTTATTTCGATTGTCAATTTTCTAAATATATATTTAATGTTATAAACATTATTAATGGAAATTAATATCAAACATATTTATCATTTTCATAACATAATATTTAGAAACACGACTAAAACGATTTTATTGAAAATTCTTCCTGAAACGTAAAGAAAGGGAGTTCTACAAGTCGTCGACACTTTCTTAAAAAAATGTTGCAAAAAAATGAAATAATTAAATTTCTAACATTTTCCTTTATTCCACTTTAAAAAGAAGGGTTCAAATAATATTTTTATGTATATGAAAATTTGCCGGCAATTTTACGAAAAATCGTTATTATTCGTAGGAGAGTCCCTTAAGGAGGATTAGTTTTTTTTATTATATTATCTCGAAAATTTATGTCAGTATATTGAAAGAAGTGAAAGAAAGTAAAAGAGATGTGCCACAACAGGATATGTAATCTTAACTGATTTCAAAGAAACTCCTTAAGTTTTTGGCGTCTTTTTTAAAAATGACTGTAAGATTTTCTATTGACACTATGAATCTGATTTGAAAATAAAAAGATACCTGACATAATCCATTTTCAAAGGAATGCTTTTCAACTCCTTTACCTTCCTCCGCTGAGGCTATGAACCGCTACAAAAAAACAAAAGTTTATATAAAGCGTTTGAGTAAAACATTGAAAATTTCGAATAATGTGCTCCTCTCTTTCATGTAACTTTGCAGTACTCAACAAGTCTTTTTACTTCAGCATTACAGCATTAATATCTATTTCCGGAACATCATATAAGTAAAATTTTTTCATCGTCCGCCATCGTCCTTAAAATCAAGAAGTGGCAAGAGATGCAATAATTACTTCCAGTAGTGTGGTTCACTTGCCAAGTTAAGTTTCTATAATACAAGATCTGCTTAAAGAGTTAGACCAATTGACCACCAGTAACCATTTCTATGTCCTGTGGAACTTCCATTAACATAAACTTACATTTTTAAAATAAATTATTTTTATTAAACCATTACCCCATTCGAAAAGCATTTAGTAGGTTTTCAAAGTGATGAGAAAACCCTGTTCAAATTATCATTTTGACGAGATTAGTGAAATTTTGAAATATGAGAAATAAGTACGTTGAATATTAAGAAGTATCTAGAAGATATATTTGCCTAGACTGTAGAGTATTATAGAATTAAATGCAATGAGTCCTAAGATCGATTTAGAGTTTAGGGACTTTGCAAGATGTGAGGTTTAAAGTATCTATGATCTCACCGCCTAGACAAAATCAATTAAATTTAGCTAAACCATTTTATATTACTCTTCGTATATTTTATTTTATTTTATCCAGAATCCTTGTTTAATTTCTAACAAAAAATTGTATGTGGGTGGGCATGGCAAAAGCACCATTTAGGCAGGGTGAGGAGGTATGTGTTGTTGGGTAATTTTTGAAATATTTAAAACTCAAATTCTCCAAATCCTTTTCTTTAAATTAATATGCACATGAACCTACTTATCTGCCCAGTTTTCCTGGAAAACCTGATTATTTGCCTGATAAACCTCGTTATTTACTTCTACTTTCGTTTATTTTTCTACCTGATGTTAGCAATATGGTTTCACGCCGGCGGCCAAATGGACTGAGGCGCACGTCTGTGGCCAATTCCTGCAAACGGCACAATAATTTACTTGGATAGCAGTGTTTGAGGCAATTCTGGCAAAAATTGTACTTTCAAAGCTACTGAGATGTTGCATAGTAAAAATTTCATGCCAAAGTTGTGGTTTACTTGCAACATTTGTCAGGTTAAAATTCCCCAATCTTCTTTTCCCTAGAATTTCCGTTTAGAAGGTGTGCTGTGTGTATCATAAGGGATTTTTTTATCTTGCAACATTTAGACCTTTTAAAAAGGTTTTATTTTCTTAATTTATGTGTTTTATTATCTTTATTTTTCTAATTATAATCATTTATTTTATATTCAACTTGTAATGGTAATTATCTACAATAATTTTTTAGCATCTGAGAATTATAGGAAGTTAATTAAAATTGTAGGTTCTATTACATTTCTTTGTAATGAAATTATTCTTAATTTAGTAAATTTACACAATTTTGGGGGATTCAAATTACGAAGTAACAAAATAGGAATACCAATTGAACCTCTGAAACGTAATTGATCGAAACAAATTATAGGCTTTTTTCTTGTTTTTGTCAATGATGTTGTCTGTCACTCGGTAATATATAAAAAAAAATTAAGAGTTACCGCGAAAATTTTATTCCAAATTTTATTTCCAAATGTTAAAAAGTAGTTGAAGATCACTTTATGTTTTTGTATAGAAATTCTGATTGCAATATATGTCAACAGCTTTTAGATTTTTGGTGCATCGTCGTTGCAAATTATATGATATCCATTTGTGGAGTATTAACTGCAAGTTTTGATCAATCGATCTTACTTTCAAGAGTACTGTGTTTCGATTGCTTTTGTATGTGGTTTCCAAGAATTGGCCTTGTTTACCATCTTTAATAGTCTTTGTTGCGATCGATCTTGTCACCATTACTAATTATTTTTGTTTACGATGTCCTTGAATAGGGTGGTTTCCGTTGCTTTACTGTCTACATCGAACTTGAAAGCCAAATCATATAAATTCATCTTATCTCTATAAATAATCGACTTCTAACCTTCCCCTCTTCCAAAAGTGTGAGGAATATGCAACAAAAAATTTGGGAGGACCTAAAAACTTTTGCACAACACAGCATACACTGTTAGAAAACTACATAAATGTTCCTTTTATTAAAATAAAAAAAATAAATAAAAGCAAACTAAAGAAGTGATACAAATTGCGAAATTTTAATTACAAATTTCATCACTGTGAAACTGAGATATTATTTTTGGTATAATCAGGATGATTTGTGATTGTAATTTAAATAAATTTCTTGTAAGGTAATAACAAAGACGGGCAAACTTTTTGCATACATTACACATTCCTACGCTATAATGTCAGGCCCGAAGGTAAATCTTTCATCGAATTTGCATAATTTAAGGAAAACTTTGAAAGCAACAAATTCCTGCCTGCCTTGAGTTGGAATAAACAGATAAGCTAATGTGCCATGAAAATTCCAGGAATGTGCCTATCGCCCCCATGAAATAGTACAAGTGCATATGGAACTGTCACAATGTAGTTTATATGCACTGCTTGCATGCAAAGTAAATATTCATTCCAAGGTGCAGTGAAATATTACAAAAACTCGCTCAACTCCTTGGATAGCATGAAAGAAACCCCATCACAAGGTCATTGTTAAGTGCCATTCCTTCACCTGTGGAAAACGGCATCAGTCAGAAGAAACCTGTTCTCATTTAATATCACATATTTTTCATACATCTTAAATCTTGATCCAACCATATTTATAGGTAACAACTTTCTGCATTTTAACGGCAGCAACAGTCGCCCAGAGTGACTATACTACCCCAGTGCCGATTTTAAAGCAGATCAACCGCCACAATGAAGATGGTTCCTACAGCTATGGGTATGAAGGAGCTGATGGAAGTTTTAAAATTGAGACCAAATATCCTACTGGAGAGGTGTACGGGAAGTACGGATACGTGGACGACCAAGGAAAGCTACGGGAAGTAGAGTATGGAGCCAGCAGACGAGGATTTGAACCTCAAGGTAAGTGAGTTTAAACCGAAAGAGTGTGTTCAGATGTCAGTGAGGCAGTAAATCTGGGTAGCACTGGGAATGCATCCATTTATTTGCTCATGAATTTGTAGTTAAGCTGTAAAGCATGGCTATTGGTCTCGACCATGTGTGACAATTTGTGAATTAATTTCTAAATAAATACAAACAGGAAATGAAATACTGGAAGCCATAAAAGATTTACGACAATTTCAGGCAATGACATTAATGTCCCACCACCAACACTAACTAATAACAACCCTTATCCTCTGGCACCGAATGAACAAGACGATGGACAATACCGTGAAGATCCCAAAGTCTACTACAGCGACCAGAAGTACAGCAGGCCGGTCCCAGCTAGTAATTTCCGACTTGATAATATTGAGTCGAGACCCCGCTATAATCCACCTCCACCACCCCCACCAGCACAACCACAATATTATAACAATCCAGCCCCTGTATATCGTCCAACACCAGCACCCCAACCATACCATCAACCATACTATCAGCAACCCCAGGCCAACTACAACCAAGTCAATGTTCCCAATTACCATCATCCGGCTGTGAAAAACATCGACATCTGGAGCGGATCCTACAGCATAGATTACACTGGACGACGACGATAGGAATGTACTTCATGAAGGGAGCTTTTGTCCTCGGAAAAGGAGCTCATGGACGTGATACCAAAAGTTGAAAGCTGCCATTTTCTCATGTTTTGCACTGCTCTCAAGTTCAACTACTTTTTTAGTCATTTTTTATGGAAAAAATTAATAAATGTAAGCGAACGAACATAGCGAACGCAACTAATAGTGGGTTGCAATTTATTGTTTTTATGAATAATGTATAAGATACTTTTCCCTATATTAAATTAATGTGCTTTTCTTGTTCTTGTTTGTTTAAAGAAATCGCAAGAGTTCAAAAAAAAAGAGTGCTGTTCAAAACTGGAGTTTTCTTGAGTTTTACTAACTGGAGTAGCATTGGAATCTTGTAAATTGCTACTTCCCACATTCTTTATATAACTTTAACCCTATCTAATTTAAATAACAAATGACATTTCTTACAACAAAACATGAACTAGCTACATGTTGCCTGAATTTACACACCTTGGAATTGAACTCAAGGTAACTTGTAAATAGATATGCCAAAAAGGTGAAAAGTTCGTATGTGGCTGTCTAATGGTTTTCGACGAAACCTGGGAAACCTAATCGTGGGTGATTTACTGGCTGCAGATAACTATGTTAAGACCAGCAGTTCCCTAAACATTCTTTGAGTGATGATAAAGAGAAAATAACGCAGACTTAAATGCAAAAATTGTTAAGGAAGGCATAATTGGAAATGGTTGAGTAAACCTGTCCTGTAGCGATCGTCGTGGTTTTCTTACGTCTCCTTCTTTTGCATATAGCAATGGTTGTGTGAAGCACGTTACGGCTGTTACAAACATAGGAGCAAAAGAGAAGTTAAAAAACTGGTATATTTTGGAAAAAATTGCCAAAAGATAGAATTTCTATAGATACTTTGTTGTAACTTTATGTGGTCATCAAGCGTGCTAAGCTGGAGAAGGGGGAAGTGATATGCATGGATTCATACCAAGAGATTTCGTGGGAATAATGTCCATTAAAGGCTGTGGGGAATCCAGGCACTACATCACAATTTTTGTATTAGTAAAAACATGATCCGTCCAACTAAGATTGTTGAATACATGATTTCCTCAGATATTCAAGTTAGAAGAGTTTGAAATGCTCGCCTCATTGAAGAAGATATCTAGTTGGTGAGGTTCACTGTTCTTTTGAAAGAAATCAAAAAGCACTGGATTGAAACGAGTACGCGAAATCAAGGGTACTGTCTTCTGCAAAACTGCGAATTATATTAGAGATGAAGGATAAGTGGTCATTAATGAAAAATATAAAGAGAAGGGGGGCAATTCAGACTCTTGCAGCACGCCACCATTGACATTATCAGGGGTTGGAGATTCTACCGTTCAAGTTAATACGGATGAAGCGATTGGGAAGAAAATGCTCAATCCAGTTAAGAAGAGAAGAGTCAAAACCAAATGCTAGAAGTTTAGGTAAAAGGGTGGACATCCAACCTCTGTGGAAGGCTTTCGAAGTGTCAAGCGCACATATTGTTAGAAATTAAGATGAATTTCAACTCAATATTATAGTGTGAAGATTCTTGCATTTCTCTTTTTCTTACACTTTTCATAGTTGTATTTGGATTAATACTCTTTATGTATGTGTGAACTATTGTAGTATCATTCCTTTCTCTATTTTAACATTAGTTCAGTTCTGAATTGTACTCACTGAAATAAACATCAGAAAATATACGTGGTCTTTGAAGTACCAACAATGGTTATGGGCCCAGAGCACATGCTTTGTTAGAACAGTTGGATTATCGGTTATATGGGCACAAAAAGAAGATCTATGGACGAGAATTATAGTAATTACTAAAAGATGAGTTCTTCACTTTATCAAATAGAAAAATTGGATGATTCCAACTATGAAAGTTGGAAAGTGCAAATGAAAAGTGTATTAATTCATAGCGACCTATG